>JAJKFI010000149.1:1426112-1445002 GCA_029204185.1 Lerista edwardsae | reverse complement strand
ATTATTATTATTATTATTATTATTATTATTATTATTATTATTATTATATTGAGTAAAATTAATTGTTTGCAAGCTGAAGAGAACAGGCTCTTCATTTCTTTCCAATCTACCATCCACATCATGACTTGACTAGATAAATGTTATTTAAGATAGTATTTAAAATTGTTGGTTTATTTTTACTGTACGGTGGTCCCATGATTAGCTTATATCTAGTGTCTTGAAACTCCTAAGACAAACTGCCTTACTTGATGCTTTTTGTTTTTTTTAAAGTTTTCTTGCTTAGCAGAAGAAGACCTGCTCCCTAGCTCCATTTAATAGGCAATAAACTTTATTAGTGTATGGAAAAGCTTTCTCCAATTTTAAAGCTGGTGTTTAAATTCACTAGAAATAATTTTGGGGACCAGCAGGGGGTGCTGTTGGTCCTTTAATGGAAGTCTAAACTTAAACTTTCAAGTACCTTAATGAATTATAATAAAAATTCATGATTGTTGAGGCCATTTGGATCCTAGATGGGTAGCATCAATAAACCACAACTTGGTGATATTTATATGTGCAGCATTTTAGCCTGTTAAATGAGCTTCTGAATTATAAAGCATGAATAAAAAAAAAAATCACCACTTGAGGCAGATGGCTGTTTCTGCTTTGAAGTTGCAGTTTATTAGTACTGTTTCCATTCATGACCCTGACTGTGATAATTATGAGATAAATTGACTTTTGACATTGCAGGGAAATTTGTGGAGTGCTGGACTTTCGTGTGACTGTGCTTTTCCTGGTGTTATGAAATGGTGGTTTTGAAAATACCATGAGGAAGTATTGGCCTATGAACACTGTACATGTTCTGGGTAAGAGTCCCAATAGGAATAGAGCTCATTGAGTCCTATGCCTGTCTGTTTAGCGTCTGTTTGTGTCTGGATTTCAAAAAATGTTGTAGGATGGCTATGGTGATATAACTGTATGAGGGAAGAGGAAATTGATTCCTCTATCATCCATTTCATGTACTGCTGTAATTTTTATGCTTTTTCTAAGCATTTGCAACAGTCTGTGTGAGGTCAGGGTTCCAGAACATCATTGTAAGGAACAAAGGGCATAATTTGTTCCAGAAGTGCAAATGTGATAAAATGTGATAAAATGTGATAAAACAGAATATATGTAATAAATACTGGAGATAATTTTTGACAACAGAAATAGGCATGTACATTGTACAAAAAAAAGTTGATCCTGTCAAGGAAATTCCACCTGCTGATTACTCAAAGCTCCTATTTCTGAGGGCTGATTTATACATTGTGTGGGTAAAATGCATTTCTCATACAGGTACATGCAGCAGTGGATCAGAGTAAAGCATGAGGTTTTGGCAACCTGTGCATACCTTATTTCCCTTTTAAAACATAAACCATACGGTTTGTGTGCACAACCTGGGTACATTGTGAAGAAGAGCCTTTAATGGGAGAATAGTGATTTGTCTTGTGGCTAGGAAAAAATTTGAACAAGAGCTCCCTTAATCATGCTCTTTAGCTACATCAGCTCTCAGATTTGCACTGCATTTAGGATTCTCTAGATGCTGCTATCTTGCTGGCAAATTTTAAAGAGTGAAAAATATGGTATTAGTTATCAAATTCACCTCTCCTTTCAATTTTTTTTTGGCTGCAGAGATGGGTTTAAAAGTATGTGAGCAATGCCTACTAAAACGTCAGAAGCCAGGACTGAGGAGTTACTGAATAAGATTTTCAGGGGTTGAAGGGTCCTAACCCTTGAGTGTTTTAGGATGCAGTCCAAGACCGAAGGCACAAATTTCCTGTGCCGGCTCAGCGTTGTTGCAAATGTAAAGTGTGTTTGTGATGACATAGACTGCTCAGATCTGCACCAGTGATTTTGCAGGTGTAGCCCCCTTGCAGTAACTGGGGCATTACTCAGAGTAAGGTGTTATGAATTCCCTTATTCTGAGTTGTGCTGCAGCCATCTTCAACATTGCACTGGATACAGCATAGGATTGGGCTGTTAGAGATTTTGTAAGGCAGTTCTTTCAGGAGCAGTCTATACATTATAGATATAATCTAGCTGGCGGCCTGTCCCTTGGTGAGAGGAACCAGCGTAGCCATCCTAGGTCCCTCACTTGGAGAGACTCCACAGAATGCTGCACCTCACTACTAGTCTCCACATGTTGCTGCCGCTGTGCTATGGTGACAAACTACATCAAACAGTGATGGTCTAGCGGCTTGCCCGCCCTGGAGCAAACCCCAAATCGACTGCCCTGTACCCTGGAAGTAATTACAGTGATGTAATTGTGTCACTGCAATTACTCCCTGCATCTGCAGGGATATGGGCTGCCTCCTCCTTTCCCCCTTTTAAAACAGGGGGGAAGGAGGAGGCAGCCCACAGCAGTGCCCACCCTCTCTGAGCAGAGGATCTGTGTGCTGCTCAGAGCGGCCTGACTTATCTCCCTGGAGTAGCTTTGCATCATTCCAGGGAGCAACTTTGCGCTGCTCCAAGCAGT
The DNA here is from genome assembly GCA_029204185.1 of Lerista edwardsae. NCBI lineage: Eukaryota > Metazoa > Chordata > Lepidosauria > Squamata > Scincidae > Lerista > Lerista edwardsae. The sequence goes on along the minus strand of JAJKFI010000149.1, from coordinate 1,442,511 downwards.
ACACAGCTCCTCTGCTCGGAGGTGAAGAAAGGCGGGTGGGTGACCAGCAGATCCCTGTTTTGCTGGCCCCGTTTGGGTATTGCTGGCCCCGTTTGGCTTTCAGGAAGGATGGAAGGCTGTCCACCCACCCGATAGCCAATTGAAGCTGGCAGCAAACTGGCTCTGTTTGGCTTTAAAGAGGGGAGGAGAGCCGGGCAGTGCAGTGGCTGCCAGTACCATTTGGCTTGGAGGAGAGTAGGTAGGGGTGCAATGAAAGGAGGTGCTGTGCTGCTGCCTCCCACCCCTGTGCACAGGGCATTTGGCCCCTTTCTCCACCCTCTAGGTCTGGCAATCGTTTAAAACACAGGGGAAAACTGGGGCTATTCTACGCCAGCTTCTGTAGGAAAGCACTGGAAGCTGGTCAGTGATAGAGAGGAGGAGGGACAATCGTATGCATGTCTACGAAGTTAAAAAATATGTTCAGTCTCTTGTAAAGCTAGGTGTGTCCCAATAGAGTGTCATGTTAAAAAGTAGGTCCCACTGCTAAAAGGTTTGGCAACCACTCACGTGAAAGATAAATTTTGGAATATGAGTGACTTGAATGCTTTCCAAAAAATAAATAAAACAATGCTCTTCAAATGTTGGATCATGTCCCACCATAGGGAGCAGAAAGGGGCCATTTCCCGTTAAGGGGAGTGGCCCCAGAAATGATTGCCTGTTGCACCACAGTGATCACAGAGCCACGAGCATTTACATGCAAGTGTCCTACCTGGATGAGATCTTTGGGGGTGCGGCAGGATTTGGAAGGTCCGCTACCACCTCCGCAGGTCTCCCTGCTGCTAAAAATAGCTCTGTCACAAGGTCAGAGCTTACTTCCTGTTTGGACTTGCAACAGGAAGTAAGTTCCTACGGCTCTATTTTTAGCATCAGAGAGGCCCGCAGAGGTGACAGTGGTACTCCCCAACCCTTCTGCACCCCAAGGAACCTATCCAGATAGGGCACTTGCCCCAAATTGCCGGTGGTGCCGCGATCGCCGCTAGGTCCTCCGCCCCCACAAACACAGTGTCTTCAAAGTCCAAGTAGGACTTTGAAGACCACTGAAATAAAAGATTGAAATGGAATAAAAAGCATATGAATAATTCACATTTTCTCCCTCACTGTTGCTGCATACCATTTGAAGGCACCGATTTGCAGTATTCTTCTACTACTACAGCAGATCACATGGAGAAAACTCCAAAATAAAAGGCTGAGAGTGAAGTCAAATGTCCTCTGGCTACCTGTTTGTGTCACCCTGCTTTTTCTGCTAAAATGAGCTGCTTCTGGCACAAAATCTAAAGCTTGATTTGCAGCTTGGTGACCAAGACAAAAGTGAGAGCCCTGATAAAGGCTTAGGTAAACTCTTCCCTCTTATTATCTTTTGATCATACACAGTGGATTAACATTGTGCGCACACAGTGTTTGTTGACAATATGCCCTTCAGCGGATGTTTTTCTTTCCCTTATGCTAACAATTATATTACAGAAGCAGGACCATGCAGGGAGGCCTTTGAACATGTATATGATGGTTTTGGAGATCCTACTTAGCTTTAAGTACACAGGGCATGTATTTCCATTTGAAACAATTAAAGAGTATTTGTTTACCTAAAAGACTCATCTGGGTTGCATAAGGAGAGTGAAGAGAAAGGAAGGTGGGAGAACCGGAGTACTGTGCCTATTTGAAAAGAGCTGCATTCATATTTAGCAGTAAAAGGGCACTGAGCCTTTTGTTTGGGGCTGACCTTTTATCTTAAAAGGGTGGTTCTTTATAAAGAGAGACCTTTGTGCATAACCAGTGACTGGCAGCTCAGGAAGAGTAATCCTTCAAACAGAATTGGTGTAGTTCAGTAAACATAAGCACAGGTGCATTTTGTTATATTTAAGCAGTGGCAACCCTACAGATAAGTTCAGAAAAATTATTGGCTCACACTTTTTTCTTAATTAGGCCATGATACCTGTGATCAGTAAAGGTCAGTAAAAAGAGAGGTGAGGAAAGTGGATCAAAAAACAGTCCCTCCTTAGAGAACCCCATATATAGGTGTTATTATGCGAATGCCCGAAGTCTCCGAGCAAAGATGGGGGAACTGGAATGTTTGGTGGCTAGGGAAAACATTGATATTGTAGGCATAACGGAAACCTGGTGGAATGCAGAGAACCAGTGGGATACTGCAATCCCAGGCTATAAACTCTATAGGAAGGACAGGGAAGGGCGTGTTGGCGGAGGGGTGGCCATCTATATCAAAGAAGGGATAGAATCCAGCAGAGTAGAAACTGAAGGTGGCCGGACTCCACCATAGAGTCACTGTGGGTTGAACTACCAGGCAGTAAGAGCAATGTAATAGTGGGGGTGTGCTATCGTCCTCCGGATCAAAAACTTGAAGGTGCCCTTGAAATGAGGAAACAAATCAGGGCAGTGACCAAGAGAGACAAGATTGTAATCATGGGGGACTTCAATTATCCTCATATTGACTGGGTCAACTGCTGCTCTGGTCAAGAAAGAGAGACCGGATTCCTTGACTTGCTGAATGACTGTGCCTTAGAGCAACTAGTCATGGAGCCGACCAGAGGACAGGCGACTCTGGATTTAATATTGTGTGGTACTCGGGACCTAGTTAGGGATGCAAGTGTTACTGAGCCATTGGGGAACAGTGACCATGCTGCGATTGGTTTTGCCATGCATGTCCAGGAAAGAGTGCAGAGCAAATCTGACACAAGAACCCTTGACTTTCGAAGGGCGGATTTCCCTCAGATGAGGAGACTAGTTAGACAGAAATTGAAAGGGAAGGTAAAAAGAGTCCAATCCCTCCAGGCTGCATGGAGGCTGTTTAAAAAAACAGTAGTAGAGGCCCAGCGGAAGTGTATACTGCAAAGAAAAAAGGGTTCGACAAGGTCCAGGAGGGTGCCTGCATGGCTGACAAACAAAGTTAGAGAAGCTGTAAAGAGCAAGGAAGCTTCTTTCCGTAGATGGAAGACTTGCCCCAGTGAGGAGAATAAAAAAGAACATAAACTCTGGCAAAAGACAAGTAAGAAGGTGATACGGGAGGCCAAGAAAGCGTTTGAGGAACGCATGGCTAGCAACATAAAGGGGAATAATAAAAGCTTCTTCAAATATGTTAGAAGCAGGAAACCTGCCAGAGAGGCGGTTGGCCCGCTGGATGGTGAGGGAGGGAAAGAGGAGATAAAAGGGGACTTGGAGATTGCAGAGAAATTAAATGAATTCTTTGTGTCCGTCTTCACAGCCGAAGAACTTGGGCAGATACCACAGCCCGAACAGCCCTTCCTAACTAAGGAATTAAAGCAGATAATGGTTAATAAAGAAGATGTTTTAGATCAAATTGATAAACTAAATATAAATAAGTCACCAGGGCCAGATGGTATACACCCAAGAGTTATTAAGGAACTAAAGAACGAAGTTGCTGACCTCTTAACTAGAGTATGCAACTTGTCCCTTCAAACGGCCACGGTGCCAGAGGATTGGAGGATAGCCAATGTCACGCCAGTCTTTAAAAAAGGGAGAAGGGGGGACCCTGGAAACTACAGGCCTGTCAGCCTAACGTCTGTTCTGGGTAAGATGGTGGAAAGCCTCATCAAAGATAAAATCCTAAAACACGTAGAGGAACAAGTACTGCTAAAAGAAAGTCAGCATGGCTTCTGTAAGGGTAAGACTTGCCTCACAAACCTTTTAGAATTCTTTGAAAAGGTCAACAGGCACGTGGATGTGGGTGAACCTGTGGATATCATATACCTGGATTTTCAGAAGGCGTTTGACACAGTCCCCCACCAAAGGCTGCTGAAGAAACTTCACAGTCAGGGAATAAGAGGGCAGGTCCTCTTATGGATCCAGAATTGGTTGAGGGCCAGGAAACAGAGAGTGGGGGTCAATGGGCAATTTTCAGAATGGAGAGAGGTGAAAAGTGGAGTGCCCCAGGGCTCTGTCTTGGAGGCCGGTGCTTTTCAACTTATTCATAAATGACCTGGAGACAGGGATAAGCAGCGAGGTGGCCAAGTTTGCAGATGACACAAAACTTTTCCGGGTGGTGAAAACCAGAAAGGATTGTGAAGAGCTCCAGAAGGATCTCTCCAAGTTGGGGGAATGGGCAGCCAAATGGCAGATGCGTTTCAACATAGACAAATGTAAAGTGATGCACATTGGGGCAAAAACCCAAAACTTCACCTATAGGCTAATGGGTTCTGAGCTGTCTGTGACAGCTCAGGACAGAGATCTTGGGGTGCTGGTGGACAGTTCAATGAAGGTGTCGACCCAGTGTGCGTCAGCAATTAAGAAGGCCAATTCCATGCTTGGAGTCATTAAAAAAGGGGTTGAGAATAAGACAGCCAATATTATCATGCCATTGTACAAATCGATGGTAAGGCCGCACCTGGAATATTGTGTCCAGTTCTGGTTTCCGCATCTCAAAAAGGACATAGTGGAGCTGGAAAAGGTGCAGAAGAGAGCAACAAAAATGATTACGGGGCTGGGGCACCTCCCTTATGAAGAAAGACTGCAGCGTTTGGGGCTCTTCAGTCTAGAAAAAAGGCGCCTGAGGGGGGACATGATTGAGACATACAAAATTATGCATGGAAGGGATAGAGTCGATAAAGGGATGTTCTTTTCCCTCTCTCAAAATACCAGAACCAGGGGGCATCTGCTAAAACTGAAGGTTGGGAGAGTTAAAACAGATAAAAGGAAGTACTTTTTTACCCAGCGGGTAGTTAATCTGTGGAACTCTTTGCCACAGGAGATGGTGATGGCATCTGGTCTTGATGCCTTTAAGAGGGGATTGGATGGATTTCTGGAGGAAAGGTCCATTGTGGGCTATAGGCAATGATGGATTGTGCAACCTCCTTACAAAGGTGGAGGGCTACTGTTACCGGGTGCAAGGGAGTGGCAACAGGATGCAAGCATCTTGTTGTCTCATGCCTCCCTGGGGCACCTGGTGGGCCGCTGTGAGATACAGGAAGCTGGACTAGATGGACCTTTGGCCTGATCCAGCAGGGCTCTTCTTATGTTCTTATGTGATAGTTGTGTGTGGCATAGTGACAACTTAGAAGAAAAGTAATGAACAATTATGGTGAAGGTTCTTTGCCTAGTAACTCTGAAGCAATTTTTACTTGTATAGGTGTCTAGATGGGTGGCTAATGGGAAGCTTGTTCATGTATATATTGGCGCTCCCCAAATCTCTTGTTCATATTGCATCTTCCTGTTCTCTGTTGGATGCCATCTCTAGAACCCCTCATCTTTCTGGAGTGCTATTTGAAGGGAATGACAGATGCAGTGGGAAAACCTAGAATTCAGGTGAAAGCTCCATACAAAGCTCTCTGTACAATTTCTTCCAACTCTGATTCTTCCTGATTTCCTGTGTTCAGCAGCTTCATTAAAGCAATTCTGTTATTGATCTGGAATAAAATAGCATCTTAGTTTGTGCACTGTTCACTCGTTCCTTGAAGAAAATTCTAGTTCAGGGATGGACATCTATGTAGTAGCTCAGGAAGGCAATACTTTTCTTTTAACACGATTCTTTTTCTTTTAAATGATGCATTTACATCCATTCTCTACCAATGCTCCCTTTCTTGTTATCTCCTTCTCTAAGCAACCCCTTGTTTATCTATTTATCCACCCTACATGTTTCCTTTCACTCCATCTGAGCATAAGAAGAACCTTGTTGATTCAGATTAAAGATCTGTCTTGTCCTGAATTTGGTTTCCATCAATCATACATTTCCAGAATCTTACAAGAATGGCCACCTCCTTTGCTATCTGACCATAGCATCTATTGGTGAATGTGGTTTATGAGGGATTGGCATCATCTTTTTTCCTTAAAACCATATAGGTTTTGTGAAGAAGTCCTGTCTGATCTGAGCCTCTTGTCAGCCAATTTCATCTTCTACTTATTCTGACAATGGGTGAATTATTTCTTATTATCCTTTCTCTCTTCAACATCCATAATTTTTAAACCTCTGTCGTTTCTTCATTATTAATACTTTATCTGAACTAAAAATTCCCAAACAGTGCAGGCTTTTTTTTTCATACGGAAAGTCCTCCAGTCCCTTGTGATTACCCTTACCTGTACCTTGTGCAGCTTTGTGCTTGTCCGGTTGGAGACGGAATGACTAGAACTATATACAGAATTCCATTACACTTCACCATATATTTATAAAAGCATTGTTTTTTATTCCTTTGTGTTTCATTGCTTTCAGCATTATTCTTAATAGTGCCTACACCTAATTTGGTTCTCCCTGCCCTCTGAGTTGATATTTTTATTTAACTGCCTGCAATCACTCCTAGTTAGTCACAGCCAAGTAAGTCTTCATCAGTGGCTATGTGAAAAAATACACCTTTGGGTGTATTTGATAGTTTTTCTCCAGGTGCTTGCTTTAGACATAATTGCTTCAGTCCCATTTATGGAGTGAGTGTGTTCTTCTGTAGGCACTACAGTGATCTATAGATACTAAATGCTTGGGGCGGTTGGTTGTTTTCAGCATCTTTCTTCTCCAAGCATTGAAAATGTCTCCCTTTTTGCAGTGAGCGCCCATTGCCTAAAAAGGAAGAGGGGTGCTTCACAGCTTATGGCAATTTGCCACAGGGAAGGAGTTTGGTTCATTCTAGATATCAACTGGAGATTCAGAGTTCCAGAACAATCCTTAGAAGTGGATGGGGTCATAGCTCAGTAGTGAAATTTACGTTTTGCACACTGAATGTCTCAGGTTCAACTCTTGGCATCTCCAAGTGGGAGAGACCATCGTTTCCTAGAGAGTCGTTGCTAGTCAGTGTAGATAGTACTATAAGCTCAGTGGGTCAGTGATGTAACAAAAGGCAGCTATGTATGATAAGGCAAAGAGGCATAGCAGATAGTGTTGTTTTGGGAACATGGAGACCTGGATTCCAGCCCTCAGTCAGCTATAAAGTTCACTATGTGTCAAGCACAGTTTAATCTACCTCACAAAGATGTTGAGGAGAATGAAATAGGAAATGTCTTCTACTATTTGGAGGATGGGACTGTAACTCAGTGGTAGACCTGCTTTGAATGAAGAAGGCTCCAGCTTCAGTCAGTTGCAGAATCTCTAAATAGGGCTGGGAAAAGACCTCTTATCTGAAACCTAGAGGCCTTCTCTTAGTCAGTGTAGAGAATACTGAACAATGTGGACCAGTTGTCTGACTCAGTAGAAGGCAACTTCATATTTCAAAGTAAAAATTCCACCACTGAAGAAATACTCTCTTGGTCAATCTCGCTGAAATACAGGCCCTTGTGGGTATTTTGGAGAAAGTGGGGCAGCAGTGTTAGGAACCCCACTTACACTAGGCAAGAAAGTAAACAGTAAATGGAGAGTGGTGTAACAAACACTTGGAGTATCAAGAAACAGCTGTGAAAAGGATCTGTCTTAATGTGCTAGCCCATTGCAGTTTAACATATTGCTTACAACCTTCACAATAGGGGCTGAGTGACTTCAGTTACACATTCCAGGAGACTGGCAGTCTGTTACAATCAGAGTGCAGGCTCTCGAGCGGGCTAACTTACTGCCCATGGGATGAAGAAAGTTGCGGATTTGTATTACACACTCTCACCTGACACTGGTATCCGATCCCTTACCCCTGCTGATTGACGTCCTGAATGAGCTCTTTGAAGCAAGCTCCAGCTTAATTAAAACGTTTGCTTGGTTAGCGGTGATCTGTGAAAGCCAGTGATAAATATTGAATCGGGTTCACCTGCTGGTTACTGTGAGTGGATAAACAGCTGCTTTGTGCAGTTTAATCAAGAGGCTGAAGACTACGCCTTTTGAAAGACAGGGTTTTTTTTAAAAAAAAAATAAAACCTGAAAAGTTTTAATAATGCCACTTCAGTTATCCTAGTAGGGTGTAGTTGTGTGAGATTTCACACAGTAGGCATCCACCACCAAGCAAGCTTTGTTTCCAGTGATATGTAGATGGGGTATATCAAGGAAGCTCTTATCGCGTCTTATGTCAAGGAGCACAACCTTGCTGTTTGTTTAGCCTTATTTTGCATTCAATTTTGCTTTCCATTTCTGATGTTTCAGTTCTTCACCTTATAACTGCTGACCTTCTAAGCAGGCTTATCTTGGGCAACGCTGTCCTTCGAAACAGAGGAACTACAATGCTGGATTGGCCATGAAAATCTATTTACTCAAATGTTTTCTTTCTGACGGTGGCTACTGTCAGCAACTTGGGAGACTGGTGTTGCCAGTGGCAGGGTGAATTCTCTATTAGACCGCTATGGAATATGTTTGTGCTGTATTAATATTCTTTAAAATTTCAGAGATCGGACTAAGATCTTCATTTTATTTCCTCCCCAAGGACACTGACTTTCATTCTACCCTCTTTTGTGTGTGTTTTTTCCTACTAAAAGGTCCTCGTTTCATTTTAAGGATGAACAGATTGAAGCAAGCTTGAAACTAAGCCACCCTGTTTCCTCCTAGTATACCTTGCATCTGTGTGTGAAGGTATACCTAGTATACCTTCCATTACCCTTCTGAAGTGGCCAAAAATCTCAGAAGCAAATTTCGCTTTTGAGAGTTTTGGCCCACTTCAGAAGGGTAATGGAATTGGCTTATGTGTAATGTTGCTTGGAAGCATATAATTTTATTTATGATTTATAGCCTGCTTTGTGTATAGGCAAAAAACAGTAAAATGCAAAAATAACAATATAAAGTACAAGAGTAGTAAAATAATAATCAGAACAGTGCGATAAGAAACATTAATACTAAATACAGAAGACAACCATAAAACCCAAAATCAAGTGTTTAGAACATCTATGCTGCTTTTCAAGAAAAAAAACATTCTCAATAGTTTACTAAGCAGATGGAATGGAAAAATGGTTCTCTGCCCATACATATTCTAAATTGTATGTTGGAATCCAGGAATGTTCCATCCTTATCTTTTAGGGACCATTGGGTAACAGTTAAAGAGAGTGGGATGTGTGAACTGAAAGGAACTCCAGAGTCTCCTGTGCCATTGTAATAAATTCTCAGGCACTTACTGGGCATGGGCAATTGGCATTAGTACAAGATATCCTGGATCTGATGAAACCAGATCCAGGTTTGTGGCTATTCTGTGGCTATTCTGGCAGATAGAACCAAAAGTCCAGGGTAATTCTCCATGGGTGAGCTGGTGGCAATTGTTTGAACCTACCAATCTCTACCACTGGGCTCCAAGATCCTGGGCTCCAAGATCACCGCAGATGGTGACCGCAGCCATGAAATTAAAAGACGTTTGCTTCTTGAGAAGAAAACTGTGGCGAACCTAGACAACTTAATAAAAAGCCGAGACATCACCCTGCCAACAAAGGTTCGCCTAGTCAAAGCTATGGTTTTCCCAGTAGTAATGTATGGATGTGAGAGCTGGACCATAAGAAAGGCAGAGCGCCGAAGAATAGATGCTTTCGAATTATGGTGTTGGAGAAGACTCTTGAGAGTCCCCTGGACTGCAAGGAGAACTAATCGGTCAATCCTCCAGGAAGTCAAGCCTGATTGCTCCCTGGAAGGACAAATCCTGAAGCTGAAGCTCCAATACTTTGGCTACCTCATGAGAAGAGAGGACTCTTTAGAAAAGACCCTCATGCTGGGAAAGACTGAAGGTAAAAGGAGGAGGGGGCGGCAGAGGATGAGATGGTTAGACAGTGTCACCAAAGCGATGAACATGAAATTGGGCAAACTCAGGAAGCTAGTGGAGGACAGGGAGGCCTGGCCTGCTGTGGTCCATGGAGTTGCGAAGAGTCGAACATGACTTAGCGACTGAACAACAACACCTCTGAACACTGTCCAGAAAGTGCAGTTGGTGAACTGCAGTGCCTCATATGGTCTTGGAAGCTTAGTTGTTTGGCCTGGTCAGGGCACTGCTTCTGTGGCTATTATGGCAGCTGGTCCAGTTATAGACCTAATTCAAGGTGCTGGTGTTGGCCTTTAAAGCCATACATGGTCTGGTCCTGGGATACCTGAGGGGCTGCCTCCTCTCCTGTATGAAACAGCTCATCCCTAAGATCTGGGGGGTGGGCTTCCACATAGGCTGCTGCCAGTTGAAACTAGGCTGGCAGGAATGCAGAATAGGGCCTTTTCCATTGTGGTTCCACTGTTGAGGAACTTCCTCTCTTTAGAGTTAAGAATCTTATCATTCTTGTTGGTTTTCTGGTGGGAGTTAAATACTTTTTATTTCGGTTCACCTTGTTTACTTACTGCATACACTTGTGTATAAGTCGACCTCATGGATAATTTGCTATGACCCGTGGATAAGTCGAGGGTAAAAGGGGTATATGTAATTCTTTGAATTAGAAAATTTTGCCTGATGTAACCCAGATCCTGACAAATGACCAACCAATAATTGTGACCTAAGAACTGGTACCTAAGAATAGGTATCTACAGGCTACCTATTTGTTGAAGAGAAGTTAAATTGTAAGGTTCATTTTCATTTAACACTGAATACTAAAACAAGCCTGTGAGCCAGAAAGTGCCTTTCTTGTTGCTATAAACTAGGAGATGTTTAAAGTTAGCATTACCAAATACAAACAGGGAGAGAGTGCCTATATCTTTAACCAATTGTATAGAAGAGAGAGTATGGACAGGTGCAGCTTTTGAAACCCTTCCATGATGAGTTGCAACTGCCCAAATTCCCTCTTCTATACAATGGTTAAAGGCCTAGGCACTCTGTCCCAGTTTGTACCCTAATTAAAGTGGCTCTAAATTTCTTAAGGAAATCTTTTAGAGTCTGGTTTTTTTTATCAGAAGATGTAGTCTAAAATGTTTTGTGTGTGTGTGTGTCGATGGCAGTGGTATCCTAAAAAAAAAGGACTGAAAGGGGTGTTTATTTTTCCCCCCAAATTAATATTTCAATATTTAATTTTAAAATCAATATTTTAAAGTATTTTTATCAAGAGTAATCACTGTCATATAGATGGTATACATGTATTTTATGGCTGTGGCTGTCGGCAGATGCTCCAGAGGAGCACAACTACTTGCAATGCAATCCTATGCATGTCTGCTCAGAAGTAGGTTCTATTATGTTAAATGATACTTACTCCTAGGTAAGCGTGCATAGGACTGCAGCCAAACTTACAGGAATCATTAAAGATTTAATGCTGCCAAACAAACATAACCAAATTTAAATATTGAGAAGATTGAGAGCGCAATCCAACCTGGTACTGGATTAGCAAGGCCAATGCTAGGTTGGTGAGGCTGGAGCTCCCTGCAGCAAGGGAACGTGCACTCCCTTACCTCCAGCCTCCCCTATGCGCTACTCAGATCTGCGCCTGCTAAACAATGTGGCCTCCTGGATGGACCTAGGATTCGGCCTTATGGCTGAATCCTGAGTCCGCCCAGAACCTGCCCTCCCCCTGCCCACAATCTCCCTCCCTTAGACAATCCCCCGTGTGGCCCAACACAGAACCTCCCTTGTGCTGCCGGCTTTGGCCGATATGAAAGAGGCTCAGCATGGGTGCAACAGGACTGGCACTGCCTTCAGCGCTGCTCCTGTTGCTATAGCATCGATGCGGAGGTGCTGGTTGGCGCTCCCGCATCGATGCTACTGATGACGTGTCGACGCTAAGGGCACGCTAGGATTGCGCTGTGAAGCAACAGAATTGAACATAGAATTGAATTGCTTTGGGATAAAACTGGTTTTAAAGTGTAGGGGAAAACAAAACCATACACCGACATAGCAAGGAACCATTAAACTATTTGCTTACTCACTAGTAAAGATGAATGTGTAGCTCAATTTCACTGTCCGTAAGGTTGAATACATTTCTCAGCTTAGAGGGATGGACTTACTTGTTGTGTTTTTGGGGTCTACATTAATCGGATCAGGACTGTTCTGGTGGCGTGGTGTGGCGGTTCTTTAGACCTGCCCTTTCGATCGCACCATGAGACAGCCGCCTACTCATGAGTAAATGTGAAGTGTCACTCAGTTTTACTTTCCATAGGGCTGCATGTATTTTTCTGGGCAGCCTCTGAGCATACTCAGATGACTATACAGGCAGTTTGAGCTCCATGGCTTAAAAGCAGTCAGTTGGAAAGGCTAGGGCCTTGCTCTGCCCACCATGTGACTTAATGCATTTGCCATATTACTCCATGTATAAACAACATGTGGCGGAGTTACAGACCTGTTCTGCAGCCTACCTTGCTCCACCAGAGTTCCAGCGCCTTGCTGTGCCCATCATCTGACTCAATGCACTTACCGTATTACCCTGTGTATAAGTCGATGTCAGGTTTTCTGGGCAATTTTAAGGCATTTTTTTTAACTTATACACGAGTATATACAATAGTTTCAGTTGCTGTTATGCTGTTATTTAGCTTTTATTTGCTGAGGTTATTGTATTTTATGCTTTAATTAAAAAAAAACATGTTTGTTGGGTGCATTGGTTACAACTAGAAAGTTGAGATGTAAATATTTTACATAAATAAACTCTAGCTTGAGGAAAGAACTGCAAGAATCCTACCCACTGCTAAAGGATTCTTCCATACACCAGTAAGCAGGACAATGTCTGATGGTCTGGAAGAGTTTTTGGTTTATACCAGCGACAGTCTGAAGTTTTTTAGAGTCTTGAGGCAGAAAACCCAAATGGTGATTCTCATAATTGAAGTATTTTAATGCTACTCCTGCTTGAGTTGAGCTGCCATATTCTACCTGGTAATCTGACCAGCCCAAGTCTCAGCTCTTCTCACTGTGGAAATGCCAGTCTGCATGGAAAAGATCCTGCAAAGCTGGCAGGAGCCAGTTTGCTATGAAAAGTTGGATTACCTTATGTATACATGTTTAGGTTTTTTGAAACCAATGTTCTTGTTGGCCTCTGTATACTGCTCACCACCGGTGCTGACACTTTATTATAGCAATAAAATGGATGCATAAGCTAAGTACTTTGTAGGTTATTTTTTTATCACTTAGATTGAAAATAGAGCACATTTTGCATTAAATTTTAGTTTACTTCATAAAGTTGTCGTAGTGAATGTATTTGGGAAACATTATCGAAGTGTTTTCAATCTTGGAATGTTATATTTGTTTCTTTATACTGTAAATGGAAGTTGTAAACTTACATAACGTATCTTTAATATTTGAATACTCCATGTTTCATGTATAGAAACTATAAAAAATACACATAAACCAACAACATAATTTAAAACTGGGATTTTTTAAGGAAGAAAAAAGCAAATGTAAATAGTGTGGTATGTCCTTTATTATATAACCTTCAGTGCAGAATGTTGTCACTCCACCCTAAATTGGATTAAATGGATGTCCGTTGATAAAGTTAGTCAATCTCGGCAGTCTCTAGAACAGGGATGGAAAATCTATGACACGTTTGTCAGAGCTGACACACCACAATGTTTGGGGTAACACTAGCATTCACCAATGCCTGACAAACACTGAGTTTGTTTGATCATTTTTCATTTTTGCAATTATTTTATTTATTATATAAAGTATATTATTATATACTTCTCTGCTGGAGTGTCAACCCCCCTCCCAAACAAAAGAAACTCTTCTTTATATTCATTTATTTAACCAAAAAATACAGTCTAATCATGTGTGGTGCTATATACATAGCACCACACATGATTAGGCTGTATTTTTTGTTTAAATAAAAGAAGAGTTTCTTTTGTTTGGGAGGGGGGAGGGTTTGACACTCCAGCAGAGTCCAGTTAAGTATTTTCCTCAATTTTGACACACAAAGCCAAAAAGGTTTGCCATCACTGCTCTAGAACCTTAGTTACTGGATGTTAGTGGGTGTAAAAGAACATTTCTAGTACTAAACTATAACAATGTTTAGTATCACTGAAATATTTTCAGCTATAAAGTCTGCACTTGCATTGAATCAATGCAGATTTCAACTGCATTGCATCAGATTTTCAACTGCAAAATCATAACATCTCAGTTAGACTTGAGACTTAACACTGGCTTTTAAAATTTCATTTATTCGATTGAGGTATTTCTGGTTCAGAAACCCATGATGCAGGTATTGGACTACTGTACTGGATGGGGTTGCACTCTCTCTGAAGAAACAAGTCTGCAGCCTGGGTGTCCTTTTGGACCTTCTTGGAATGCCCAGGTGACAGCTGTGGTTAGGGGCCCTGTGCCCAGCTTCTGCTTGTTCACTGGCTGCAGCCTTATCCTGGGCTGATTTCGTTTGGCCTGTCTCTGTTATTGTGTATTTGTAGCTATTGCAGCACCAGGAACCTTCCTGTTAATTGCTTAGTCTTTACTAGCATTTAGGCTGCCTGCCTACCTGCCACCTGTCTTCCTGTAAGTTTGCATGCTTATAGCATTTGGTAAAAAGAAGAGGCATTCTTGTTTAGTGTAAAGAAGGTAAACATAGGTAACGGGCACGGGGATGGTGAATAGGGTTCCTCCTTATCTGCAGTTTCTGGTATGGTGGGGTGTATGCCTGCAGGTTCTGGGAAAGGCATGCATATGCTAAGCTTTTTATATCAGCCCTAACCCTACTTTTGCGTTTTAAAAATAAAAAAAGTACGTCTAATATAAATATACATATATTGAGACACAAATGTCCAAGATGCCAAACAAACAAACAAAAACACCTGGCTCAAATATCCAGGAACTTGAATGCCTGAATGCATTTGGCCAGGATGGAATGGTCCTGTCAGTGTGGCTGCATCAATGCTGGAAAGTTGGATATGTTTTGGCCCCCCAATGGCAACTCAGCAGATAGTCCAGCCATTTATTAATTTTATTCATTTAAAAGATTTATATGTCGCCTTGCCTATGCCAAAGCAAATGCCCAAGGCAGCTATTCATCACATCAGTGAGTCAAAACGAGTACAAGATCAAGGCACTGCAACCAGATATAATGATGTGTATCTAGTAACATTGTTTTGTTTTAATTATTAAATATAAGAGTTGGAAAACAGATCACTAACACCTAATGGCCATTCTTGTGTGCTGCAAGAGAACAGCTAAAGTGGCATTAGAAGTTCAAAAAAAAAATAAAGCTCCCATAAAAGAGTATACGTGCTGCATCTCTGCATGAGTCCCTACTATGACCTTGCCTACTTCCAGGAAGCTTTTTCTGAAGATAATATTTTGAAGTCTACTTTCTCTCTTAGGAATCTGGCTGGAAACTGAGACAGTTGTTGGAGGCCTGTCAGTTGCCCCACCTTTTGAAGCTGGGTGGGGTGCTAGCTACCAAGGATAGAATTTTCTTTGTGATCATACCTCAGTTATGGAACAGAAATCCCACCTGATGGATGGTCACTGGGTGCCAATCACTTACTTTTTGATAGTTAATAATTGTTGATTGTGTGTTAGCTGGTAGTTTTGATTGTGTGAGGCTTGTCCCTTTCAGCCTGTTTATGCCAATTTCTTTTAATGCTTTTGTTTTAAATTGCTTCTATTACATACTTGTATTGCATGTAATGGATGTTTTCTAAGCAGAATAGAACTGAATGGGATAAAAGCAAGATAGACTTTTAAAACAATATTTTTATAACGGAACACTCTAAAAGTAAACTTTGCAAGTATAGGAGGGAAATATGCTTCCAGTTTTAATTCAAGGAAAAAGTGTGCTTCATCTGTTTGGAGCACGAAAGCATTGTTAAAATCTTCTGTTATTCTTCACAGCAATTTCAGTTTTGAGAGTGAGAATGATAAAGAAAAGACTGAATTACATTTTGATAAACCAAGTGAGTCTTGTTAGACTTTTATTGCTTTAAAATACTGCTTTTTTCACCAAAGCGTTGTTTGAACTGGCCATCCAATGATAGAAATATTTCTAGATACCTCATTTTGCCTGCCCAGGAAACATGGATAAACTGTCCATAATTAATATTATGGACACAGCTACAACAATTTAGTACCTGTAGTTCATAAAAATTACGAACGAGTGGTAACCATACATTTCAGCTCCTTTTCAATGTAAGGCCTGACCCGAAAAAATTTTTTTTTGCAAGAAAAGAATTTAAAGAGAATTCTTCTTTAATAACAAAAATGAAACAAAGATTATCATTATAATTTCTAAAATTATAATGGTAATTGTTTTCATACATACTCCCTCCCTTTCCCTCTCTCTGTGTCTTTAAGTAGACACCTTCTTAAAGGCTTTATTTTTTTTGTCTGGTGGCGTCTGTGGCTTTGAGAAATGTTATGACTACTGCAAAGCAGTTCTATACTATTTTACTGGTGACTATAAAATCAGACCAAGTTTACTGCTTTCCTGATGTTGGTTTCTTTTTAGTAAAAGGTAACATTTTAAAGCTGCAGTAGAGGGTGAACTGCTTATTAAAGGCAGTATTATGCCAATTTCAAACCTTTAAAGAAAATCTTTCAAGGCCACCTATAAAATACTGTAAGTTTAAAAAAACCCTCACAGTTTTTTGCTGTCAAAATCTTTTTCTTTCTTTCTTTCTTTCTTTCTTTCTTTCTTTCTTTCTTTCTTT
>JAJKFI010000149.1:1408350-1426102 GCA_029204185.1 Lerista edwardsae | reverse complement strand
TTCTTTCTTTCTTTCTTTCTTTCTTTCTTTCTTTCTTTCTTTCTTTCAAAAAGTTAATTCCAAGTGTATATTTAATTTCCCTCCTAAATCCTGAAGAAGGTATTCATATTTTTTTTGATCGAAAGAAGCCAATTAACTCTTTTGATAATCTAGAATTGGGATTACAGTAACAAGGCGCATTTGTAAGGTATGAGATATTGTATACTGGACTAGTTTCTCCATAGTGGGGATCAGCAACATGAGTTGCAGGGCCAAATCTGGCTCCTAGTTGGGTTAGTTGGCCAGCAGAGGGAGAGGTGCGGGAGGGAGGAGTGGGCTGTGGCTGTGACAATGTAAATTTTTTGCAATTTATTTTGGGCAAGAAGCCCTGGCCTGCCAAATAGTAACAATCTAAAAACAAAAGAAGACCCTTGCTGAATCATACCAATATTCAGTCTAGTCTAGCATTCCACAATGATTAGCAGATATGACTCTAGGAAGCCTACAGGCAGGAGATGAAGGCATATTTCTGTTGCTATTCCCCTACTATTGATCCTGGAAGTAGCATATAACCATTGAACCAGACTCTTCTCAAATTGGCTCTCATTAAATTGCTGATGAAGGCCTAATATTTATTTATTTATTTATTTAGTCTTATATGACTATTTTACTCTTATAAAAATTTTCAAGTAGTTTCGATAATCATTGGCAGAAAGCACCTAAATCAAAATACCCCAATAAAACTGCAAAAAAGAAAATTTGGATTGATGTGGAATGTATTTTTTTAATTTTTATGCCACTTCCTTCCTCATTCCAAGGAGGTCAGGATAGGGTTATGTGGTACTCATGAACTCCACCCCATCCTGCCTTTTTAAAATAACTTATCTTACAAGATAGTTGTGGATAAAATGCAGATAGTGGGGTGGTTGAGAACCATGTCTTGCTATGTTGCCCTCCTTGGAAGGAGGAGGAAATGGCATCAAAATTAAAATTAGCCTGTGAATTATTTTATTTCCTTATTCATAATAAAATTAATGTGCTGCTTTTCAACACATTATGGCCATCAAAGTGGCTCATGAGGCAATAAAGCTCAGTAAAGTAAGTTGTGATTCATAATTGAAGGAGGATTTGAACTCAGAGTTTCCTTGGTCAAAGTCCAATTTTTCATCAAGTATATCATCCTGGCAAATGTTACTTTAATGATTTTGGTTTGTTTTTTCCCAAAGAGCAGGACAGAATAGGGGCAGAAATATATCACGATATAATTTGAATTTCAATTTTCTTTGTGACTATAAACCAAGGCCGACATTGCCACATATGTAATGTACACCACCCGTCAGCTGTTTCCTGCTCTGCCGTGGACAAGAGCCCCATTCATAACTCTTCCTTTTATCCTTTTGGTGAATAAGTAATTATTCAATATAGAAGGGCAGGATATTTGGAACTGGCTATTTAATGTGGCAGCACACCGTAATGAAACCTGCTGTTACTGGCAACCTGAGAGAGGAATGTAACAATTCTAGCACGGCTGGTAACTTTATCTGCTTTGACGGCCTGTTTATTTGTCACGTCAGTGAACCTTTTATCCCAGTGAGTGACAGCTCTTGAAGGGTTGCATTTACTTCCATTCTATCGTGTATTGTAATATTTAATGGTGGACAAGGTTGAGTGGGACTAAGGGTAATTTGAACCTGCTTTTCCACAGAGCGGAGGCCAAGAGACAGTTGATCCCTGGTATTGTGGCGTAACGCTCACAGTGACTTTGCATTTGCTTATGAAGGATAATCTTACTGATTACAAATAAGAGGAAGGCAAAAAAAGAAATCTTGAAGTTGACAAGAATACTGTGTTTGGCTCCCTAGGTCGTGGTGTCATTTTTTACACAAGATTAAGTTGCCCCCTTCAGCAGAGATTAGGAGCAATTTTTACAGTGTTCAGGTCCCCTAGTTCCCTTTAAAGATCTACTTTCCTTCTTATTAAAATCTTATAACCGTTTTTAAGTAAGTGTGCAAGTGGTGAGAGTTCTTAAGTGACGAAGTAATTAGAGTGGAACGAAGAAATCTGAGTTATCCTGTTACCAAAATGCACAAATTTAACCAGGATTCATTTTTCACTAGATAAATGTTGTCAAACACAGGGAAAGAAGCCTTGGTATGGGAGCACAGATCAGAGTGGGGGGAAATATTTATCAATATGTACTTTGTTAGTTGTGCTGCAACAGACTAGCAGGGCTACCCTTCTAGTATCATATAGGCATTTCCCCCAAATCTGTGTGGGATATGTTCCAAAACTTTATTGCAGATAGTAATGAACCCTAAGGAACCCTATATATCCAGGACTCTCCACGGAAATCTTGGAATCTTGCCTGAAAGTGCCAATACTCCTCAGCAAGGGCAGCACAGTCCAGATGTACCCTCAGGGAGACCTTGTGATAATGTGAATCTTATCTGATAAAGTATGGCACCTCACTCCCAACACCTGGTACAGGACATTGGTGCCAAAGGCCCTCAGCATAGTTCCAGCTGCCCCATCACTTACCTGCCCACATGAGTGTCCTCTGTCAGGGCAGAGAAACAAACAAGACAGATGCACCAGAGCAGTGAATACTGCCTTTACCACAGCTGCATGTGTGCCTGGTTTTCCTGCCTGCCGTACCATTTCTCTTCCTGCGCCACTTATCTTTTTAAATATTTTGATTCATGGTTGGTTGAAACTGTGGACACAGGACCCACAGATATGGTCTGATATGGATGCCTGTAAATGTATTGGTCGTTGGGGACGTGATGGCGCTGCAGGTTAAACCGCTGCTGCTGGGCTTTCTGACCGGAAGATTGGGAGTTTGAGATCACGTGACAGAGTGAGCTCCCGTCGCTTGTCCCAGCTCTTGCCGACCCAGCAGTTTGAAAGCACTTAAAAATGCCAGTAGATAAATAGATACTACTTCAGTGGGAAGGTAACGGCGTCCATGACTATACCTTTGGTGGGAAGATATAGTCATGCTGGCCACTTGACCATGGAAGCTTGTCCTCTGACAAACATTGGCTCTATAGGCTTAGAAACGGAGATGAGCACCGCCCTGTACAGTCATGACTAGACCGTTCGGTCATGGGGAAACCTCTACCTTTACCTTAAATGTATCGGTCACTAGTGGCATATATTTTTAAATGTTAATATGTTTGACTTGGTTTTGGTTTTTATGTATAATACAGAAAACAAAGTAATTGAGCCCTATGGAGAAAAATCCAAGAAAATAGTTGAGCAGATACTTAAATATAATCATATTGGCATAATAAATTTTAAATATTGGCATAACAATACACTTCTCAAACGTTTGAGTGCAGGGCTTCTCAAACTTTTTGTCGCAAAACTGTTTGTGTGCCCATTTTTTGTTAATTTTAAATGTGTGGAGGTGGGGATCACATTGCTGTCTTAGCTCCTCCTCTGTACACATTTACTTCCAGTCTCCAACTTCTGAGGAGTTGGAGAACTGAGGCCTTAGTTGGAGAACTGAGGCCTTAGATACAAACTGGGTTTGTATCATTCACAAACTTAACCGCTGTCGACTTACCAGAACACTTGGTGTATCAGACCTGTAACAAAACATAACATTTTATTTAAATCCCAGAATAAGCTGTACAACTCCTTCTATTTTGCTTTGTATGGCCATAAACATTTTTCAGTGAGCTTTTATTTATTTATATCCCACTTTCCAACTGTATTTCCAAAATTCTCAAATTTTGTATTTTTGTATTTCTCAAAATTCTCAAATTTTGGCATGCTTCTCCACTGATGGCTAACCTTTTTTGTGAATAGCAGCAAAGTTTTAAGATGGTTTCACATTGGCACTTTTGTTGAAGAAGCATTAAACAGTGGATATTGGCTGTCTCCTTGAAGTGGCTTAGTTGTATGCTAAAGTCAATGGACCTTAGTGAAACGTCTTCATTGTGTTCAGACTAGAATGCTTTTTTTTGTTTTAGCTTGATAGCATTTTTAGCTGCTTTTCCACCTAAATCAGAGTCTTCTGTTTGTTCATAACCTTTGATTCTAAAAAGGTTGATTCTAATCCTCAAATTTACCAAAATCTTTCTAAAACTCAGTAAAATAAAGTTCAATGTTCATTTGATTATACCTGTCAGACTGCCAGCATGATCATGAATGTTGTTGACAACTCTAGGAGATGGGCAGCCCAGATCCCATAAGAGCAGCAGTAGCAAAATGGCTACCGGGATCCGGGATCTGCGGCAGCTGCCAGGTCTCCTCAGGGAAAGGAGACAGGCCCTGCAATGGGACTCCTTGAGTTTCTGCCAGCTACTGGAGCAGTCCCGTGTTGGGCTGCCCAGCCTAATGCGGGGCTGAGGATCTGGTGGTGGAAACCACCTCCAGCCTCACTCCCTGGCTGGGCCTGTTCCACCCCGATGGGCCTTATCATTGGCTGGTGCTACCGGAGCTCCAGCTGTTTCTGAGAATAGTTGTTGCTGATTCTGTTTTCATATTGAATGCTTACTGGTACTTGAATTTTACATTGTAGGTTTGCACTTGGGAAGGAAAATACTAATAAAATTATTTTGGGGGGACTGTGCCAACATCCTTAATAAAATGTCTCTATCTTAGTTACAGCCTTCCAGCTCCTGTACTCGGTGTTCCTGTTCCTCTGCTGAGGAAAATGTCAAAGGCTCTGCTGATGCAAAGAAGAAAGAAAAAGAAGGGAAGCCATTTATCCCCAAAATATTTTTTGGAACTCGAACACACAAACAAATAACTCAGATCACTAGAGAATTGCGGAGGACAGCGTATTCTAGTGTCCGTATGACAATTCTTTCTAGTAGGGACCTTACTTGTGTTCATCCAACAGTATATGGTTGTGGCAACAAGAATGAAAAATGTGTAGAGTTGCTGGAAGCAAAAAATGTGAGTAAATTTGTTTTTTTAAAGAAAAAAATTCATGGTGTAGCATTAATTATAACCTAATTTTTTTCTGCAAAGGAGTGTACACAAGGTGACTGACATTCAAATTTAAGTGATCATGCCTTAACATAAAGCGACAGTGTCTCGCATACAGATTCTGGGTCAAACACATTCCAGTAAGTCTCCTTTAATAGATCTAAAAAACTTGCCTAAACAATATTGTCTTTACCACCTTTTGGAAAGTATTGTTAACACAAATGAACAACAGATTCACCACCAGCTGAGCAGAAAGCATGCTACAACTGAGAGATGACCACTGAAACAGTTCTGTCTCTAATTGCCACCTCACTTACCTCTGTAGATAGTGGAACAAAGTCTCTTTTAGTGAGACATATGACTATAGGTGGTACCTCAGATATCCTGGCCCGAGTCATTGTATGGTTTCAACCAAATGATTGAGGGCATAATCCTAAACTGGAGTTGGGCTGGCACAAGTCCCTTGTGCCAGCTCAGGAGTGTTGCAAACGTGCCATGAAGCACATTTGCGCCACTCTCAGAATGGGAGAGGCCAGCATACGGATGTGTGCTGTCCTCCTTGACTCCGAGAGTGGTCCAAACATACTTTACAGCATGTTTGCCGCATTCCTAGTATAGGCCAACACAAGGGACTTGTGCTAGGCTAACCCCAGATTAGGATTGCACCCTCACATGATTTTCTTGTTTGTTCATGTGTTTCTCAAAAGGTTGTTGATACATTTCCCATGTTAAAAGAGTACAAAGTCTGGGAACAGTTCCTTTTCACTTAAGCATAATTTTATTAACTAATCACAGATGTGCTCTACATGCTTATTTTCAATCTCATCCATATAATAACTATAGTAAGTAGGATAGACTGAGGGCGCAATCCTAACTTGCGCTGGAACAAGCAGGCCTGCACCGTATCCAGAGGAAGTTGGAAGCAGGCAGGAGTCTCCCTGTGGTTGGGGCATGTTCGTGCCCTTACTCCCGGGTAGGCACCAGCCACCCCAATGGGCTCCTTAGATCTGCGCTTGCTATTTAGCAGGCCCAGAGCCGAGGATGCTCCACCCCACCTCCCTGGGCTGACTCGCTTCTCCCCCGCCCACTCCCTGCCCAGAAATGCCCGCCCACCCTCACACTGCCTGGAACTGCTCCTGTGGCAGCCAAACTTGCTGCCAGCATTGGCCCTGCGGGTGCAGTGCTAGCATGGGAGTTCTGGACGGCGCCCTTGTACCAGCACTGCAAGCGCTTGCATCAGCCCTAGGGCGCATATTGGATTGTGTTCTGAGAGTGTGTAAGTGGCCTAAGGCAACACAGTGTGCTTTAAGGCTGATCTTGCCTAGGTCCTAAATCCAGCATTTGACTGCAATTTCCCTTGTAAGCCACCAGAGCTTTCTGAAGAATGTGCAATCACACTGCACTTAATGTCTTAAAACTCACCCTTTTCTTTTCTACTAGCTTCCAAATGATTTTGGTACTTGTCGAGTGCAAGCGAAGCATGAAGTCTCCATGCCTCCACCTCCCCCCCCATAAGACCCTGAGGGTGAGCTATAGTGGTAATGAGGGCCAATTAACACTGTCACTTTCAGTGCTCTTGTTTTATCCCAAGACCATATTGCAAAAGTCAGTTGATAAACGGATAGCTGACAATTTGCTAGTTAAGAGGCACCAAGTGCGATAACACTTCCACCCTTCCCTTAGGGTTGTGTTACAGCCTTAAAATAGATGCGCTTTTCTCATTTGGTTATCAGCCTTTCTATGTCTAAGCAGCCTTAAAGAGTTGCTAAAGGATACAATTTCAGGGACTTATTCTGCTCTTTCTGCCTCTGCTTTAAAGAGCTGTTGTAAAAAAAATTGGTTTATTCGTAAGAAAGAAAAGAAATGCACAGCTATCATCTAGTAGACTGGATAAGAGGAAAAAGATTTGCTACATTCTGCTATGGTAATGACTTAATGAGGACTGCCTTTCTCCAGAATTCAACCCTTTTTTAGAAGGTTTAGAAAAATGATTTCATCTGCACATGTCAGCATCTGTGGCCAGTTCAACAATGGCTATACAAAGTGCAAGGCAGAAGCACTGAGTTGGTGACTGGGGTGAGTGCCGAGGATAGAACAGGAACTGGCAAGAAAACAGGGTTATTGGAGAATAAGGTTGGAAGAGCAGGCTTTCCAGAGAGCTTCCTGTGCTGAGCTGTTATTTAATCATGGTCTTACTGGAATTGAAGGATAAACACAGAGCCAAAAAACTTATCTCCAGAGCTAGCTCAGTCCTGATGCAAGGCCTGCCCATCCTAAGGGAAACAGCTAGCTGGGCGCTCCTCTGCTAATTCTGTATTTTGGCCCTGATCCAGCAACATCACTGCTTTTAGAGTCCTGGTGGTGATGAAAGAGGGAGTACACATGGGGGTCCAAGTGGGGGCATTGGAGTGCCAGGATCTCTGGCCTGTACTATGGGCCATCTGGCTATTCCATACAGGATTGCAGTGTTTGCTGTATTGTTGTCATGCAGGGAAATCTTCTCTTCTTTGGAGGTTTGTAGTCTAGGTTGGACTGGATCATCCTGATATAGCATCACATGCCTGTGCAGTTGTGGAACTTCTTTCCTGGCTAGAAGTGTATGTTAGAACAACTTTGGTACTGCCCCTAGAAGGTTACATGTTCCATGTACACCATAAGACTCTTAAACCTGACCACCTTGTCCCCTTTGCAGAGCAGGAAGGTATAGTTTCTAGTGGAGAAGTGGAAGGAGATTGCTTACCCTTTTTCCTCATCCATCATTCTTAACCTTTCAACGACCTCACTGTCTGTAACACTTTCAGGGATTCGGGGTCTTTCCCAACCTCACCTAGAGATTCCAAAGACTGAACCTGGGACTGATACATTTGGAGAGCAACATATATAGGTATCTATATGGCAACAGAAGATTCCTCTGAGCTAAGGAGCAGGATGCTTGGTTGCAAAGGAGGACATGTTTAATGGGCATAATGGAAACCTGATTTAGTAGAGTGGAATACCTGCAAACTCTGCAGAAAGAGTAGAAGGACCATGTCGGTGATAGTGTTGTTTTGAATGTAAAGGAGTACATAGTGCCCATTAAACTAGAAAATTCAAGGGGTAGATTATGTCCCAGAAAGGCTGTAGGTGGAAATACCAGACCCCAAAAGAATTTTAGTACTGGGAACATTTGATCACTTCCTCCTCCTGCCAAACAAAACAATACACACAAACCAAATGAACTCAGATTGTGATTGGGGATGGAAAAAGAAATCAAGGAGGCACTCAGAGGAAAATATTGTAATAATTAGCTACTGAAATTACCTGCATATTGACGGGAGAAATTCATGTTTGTGTCACAAGCTAAAGAACTAAAGGGACTAACGAAATCAGGCTTGCATCTGGATTTGGTGTGAATTGTAGATGGGAATGGTGACAGTGGCTAGGAGTGACCTTGGCTAGCGTTTGTTGGTGTGCCAACTGCTGTCTGCATGAGGCTACCCTTAAAACGTATTCAGGATCTCTAATTACAGGCATCCTTTGTATCTGCGGTTTCACTTATCCATGGTTCACAAATTCCTGTACTATCTGCAAATGCTAAATGGGAAGTGCTAACAGAAGTGTGTTGGAGGGCTGAAAACAATGTGATGCCAAGCTCTATGAACTCTATGATAAGTGTCGCATTGTTTTCAGTCCTCCAATCTGCTTCCTGTTAGCATTTGCAGACAGCCCAGAAACAACCAGACACAGGCGACAGCTTCAGGAAGGCTGCAGTTGTAGATCAGATAAGTCATTTGCATGATGGGAAGGAATTTGTGAACCACTTTTTGTAGGGTGCACAGCTGTCCTTAGTTTCCAGTATCCATGGTGGCAGCTGGAACCTATTCTCTGCAGAGGAGGGGACAAGCGCCTGTACTTCAAAATATGGCTGCTAGGCTATTCACTGAGCTAGTTATGTGGAGTATGTCACTCCACTTTTGTTCCAATTTTACTGGCTACTGGTTCATTTGCAGGTACAATTTAAGCTGCTAGTCATTACCTTTTAAATCCCTCAAATGTAGGGTCCAAGCAACTTAGGGATGAATTGGGGCCAGGATAACTTAAAGCAGAGGTTTTCAAACTGAGGCATCCTGACTTCCCAGCCAGAGAACCTCTGGCCTTGTGCCCTTAAGGTCCGTGGAGGAAAGAAGGCAGCAGCGCGACCCCCAGGATCGCACTGCTGCCTGGGGCAACAGGGTCTTCAATCTACTTACTGATCGAAAGTGGAATAAAAACCACATAACACCGCTTTCTGCCTTTCAAATCACGAAATCTGCAACAAAACCAACACTGTGCAAAAAAGCAGCGCTGGAGGAGAGCACTCCAGCTGCATCGGCCAACAGTAAGGCAATTCTGGGTGGGGAAGTGGGGTATTGGGCCGAGGAGGGAAGCAGAGATGGCAGCAGACTTTGCTGCCATGTCCTGAACCCTTTCCCAAGCTGGCAGCTTGACATGGACCTCCTTGACTCAGCTCCTGTTCAAATAGAGCCTGAGGAGACCCATTGCCACTCACTGCACTCTCCCCGGGGAAAGGGAGCAAAAGCTCCCTTCTTTCAAAGAGACTTCTGGCGGTATCCCAATGGGTCAGGATCCAGCAGTCTATTTTGCCGCCACTGGAGCCCTGGGTGCTGCTAGGCTCAAGATTGGATTGCCCAGAGTTTTGGCAATGGGGAGGCGAGACCCCAATCATGAGATAAATAAATGGAACCAGTTGAGTTCAGTGGTGTTCTTGGCATGTGAGTTTGTGTGTTGAACATTTTAATTGTTTACTTCCAGGGCACATCTTGTTCTTACTATCATGGAGTCCATAAGCTCAGCGAACATCACCTTTTGCAATCTGTGCATAAGAAATCTCAGGCTTGGGACATAGAAGAGCTAGTGAGACTGGGGAAGAAATTACGGGCTTGTGCCTATTTTGCTGCTCGTGAACTCATGAAGGAAGCTGAGATAGTGTTTTGTCCTTACAACTACCTTTTAGATTCGCAGATAAGAGAGAGTGTAAGTAATATTTGCATAGAAATGTTTTAAAATGTAACGGTAATATTTATCAGCCCTAAGATTGTGCCCTCATTTTGATCATGTTGTTTTAGTATTAGTAGTGTATGTTGTGTTTTTGCTACAGCTACAGTTTTGATTTTATTGGTGTGCCATGTATTTTTGTATTGTAAATTTATTGCTTGTAACTGGAAGTGAGATAAATAGGGTAATGAAGATTTCCACTAAAAAGAGCCCCAAATTCATGTTGCTGTATGAAATGCTTATATTTGTTACTAAAAAAGAGATGAGATAGTATTAGATTTTCTCAATTTATCTTCTTGTTGTGTGCTCAGATATGCATTGCTTTATGTGATTATTCATAGTATATAGAATAAAATATAGAGTATTAGTATCAGTATCATAATTAAATTGTTGAAAGTAGGAAATTTTCCAATGAAGATGTGTCATGGTTTGGAATGGGTTATATAACCTGTGGGTAGCGGGGGTCTGCCTTGATCTGGCTTGGGCTTGATTATCCAATACTTTTTCCTGTATCTCCTATATTCCATACATTGTTATTGTACTGATTTTATTTTTGGGCTGGTCTGTGACCGCAATTCTGTTGTTGTTGTTGTTGTTGTTATAGAATATTGGGTTTAGGAACACTACCCATATCATGGATCTGGGTGGTGATGGTTGATGGAATTTTGTTTTCTTACATCATGACCTTATTGATTTGTGAGTATTGTATATACTTGTGTATGTCAAAATATTTATGCCTTAAAATTGCCCAGAAAACTTGAAGTCTAATTATACATTGGTTAATACAATAAATGCATTGAGACACATGGTGGGCAGAGCAATGCCCTAGATCTCTGGTGGAGCAAGGCGGACTGCAGAACAAGCCTGTAACCCTCCCCGCCCCATGTTGCTTTTTTGGTGCTGCTTTGCTCTATACTGCCAGGAAATAATACTCCAAACAGGTCAGGGGTGTGTGTTACAAATTGAGGGCTGCTGATCACATCCAAAAGGCCCTGCATTGCGAGAGCTGGTAAGACATCCTCAGCTTCAAACAGAGATTGGGGTGAGAAGCAGGTGGAGGGAGAACAGGATGCTGCCTGCAGGGGGGAGACTGGCATTGTTTACTTGCTAGTGAGAAGGCTGGCTTAGTGCTTTTTAGGGTAGGCAGCAGGCACAGTAGACAAAGCAAGGAGGGAAGGGCTAGCTTCCCATTCCAGCACCTCATATTCTCCTGCCTATTCCTGGGAGCACTTTGAAAAATCTTTCCAGCAGGCAAAGCAGGGAAGGGGAGAGCTGGTCTCTTATATCAACTGATCTTCTGCCTACCATTTATTTGGAGTCACTGATAAAGAATCATACTCTGAAGGATTTCCAGAAGACATTTTAGGCCACTTTAAACGTCTCTTAGTTATAGCAACAAGTGTTTCTGGCTCACAGGCTTGTTTTAGTATTCCATGTTAAATGAAAATGCACCTTTATAACTTTACTTTTTTTACTTCTCTTCAATAGTACAGTTATTAGGTAACCATTACTGGTAGGTCATTTTTCAGGACCTGACCTCAGGTAAAATCAGATAAAATTATCTAATTCAAAGAACATAATATGTCCCTAAGTTTCACCTTTCACTTATCTATGGAAAAATTCCATAATTTTTGGGTTAAAACTTGCCGTCGATTTATCCATACAATTGACTTGTACACAGGTATATACGGTGTTCTCTGGAAAGAGGAGTAGGGGGGCCATTCGAGACCTCCGGGATAGCCCCTCCTACTCCGGGAGGCAGAGCCGGTTCAAAGTTCGAGGCATCTCCCTGTAGGGGGCTTCCCAACCCAGTCCGGCTCTGCCTCCTTAAGGGACAGGTCGGTTCTGACTGTGCTCCCTAGAGCTCAGTGTGTTTGAGGCAAAGATTCAAAGAAGATTTCTCAACCTTTCTTACTATTGTCTGCGTCTTCTTCTTCCTTCATTCTTTATATTTCTCTGCTTCCTGCTTGCCTTCTGTTCCCTGTCTGTTGTCTGTGTGTGGGAGAAGGCAGAAGGTGAGGCACGGACGGTGCGGCCTCCAGCGTCGTCCGTTACCTCAGCAGAGGGCTCTAGCCTACACACGCGCGCTGCGCGAGGGCTAGAGGGGCGCGGGGAGGCCTGGTCGCTGGGGCTCCGCGCGGCTTCGGCCCGGAGCCTCGCCCGCCACCCCATAGCGCCGAGGACGCTTCCGCGCCCCGAGGGAAAGCTGCGGAGCGCCCTAATCTTTTACGCTGCGGCGGCGTGAGGGTGAGAGGGCGGCCGCGCGTACCGAGGGAGCGAGCGCGCGCCGCCTGGGTCCCGCGTGGCTCAGGCCCGGGACTCTTCCTCCCCTCTTGTCAGCGCGATCGCGCCCCCCCCGGGAGGGCAGCGACACGCTCCTCCTCGTTATTGGTGGGCAGAGAGACAGCGGCAGGCTCCCGCGTCGTGAGGAGATCGCCCGGCTGCCCGCCATTTTGGAGGCCTGGTTTCCCGCCTTTTCCAGCTCCGTGGATAAGGTAATGGCGGAGGGCCAGGAGGGAGGGGGGACGTCCTCCACTCAACAGCAGGAGGTGGGGGGGTCCTCCCAGGGCCAGAGGGGGTCTTCTGTGGACCAATTGGGGTCATCAGTTTTTTCTCAGGCTCAATTTAACGAGATGTTTAAGGTGGCTATGGAAGCAGCAGGATTTGTTAAAGGGCCCGCTCATGGGGTGATCACGGGTACCCTTCCCCCAAACAAGAGGGAGCCTGAGCCAAAACAGTGCCGCAAGGCAAAGCGCAAGCGTTCCCCTAGCCCTGTTTCCCTGTCTGATTCCGTCCTAACCCCCTCCTCTCTGTCGGGGGGAGAGCGTAAGCATCCACAAAAGAGAACCAAGAAGCTCCATCACAGGCGCTCCAAGTCCTCTAAGAAGGCCCGTAAGCACAGGCGATCAAGGGACCTCTCGTCCTCAGAGTCCGATTCCCCATCGTCCTCCTATAGTTCTGGCAGAGAGGAGGGCCAACTCTCGGAGGATTCCGATCAAGATGGGCAGGAGCAGAAGGTGGACCGTCTATTCCCGGCTGACCTCCTGCCCCGCATGCTCTCCAAGGCGGCTAAGGCGCTAAATCTTCAGTTGCCCCAGGTGGAGGGCGCTAAGGTTCCCTCCAGCACTCTGTTTCCCAGAGGGCCTGTGAAGCCTCTGGCCTCGCCGTTTCCAGAGGAGTTCAAGGAGGCTTTGGAGGCGGAATGGCAGAGTCCGGGATCCAGCAAGCATCTGTCCCGGGTTGTTAACAAGCTCTATACCCTGCCAGATCAAGCCATGTCAACGTTGCAGGTGCCGTCGGTGGACCCTCCTGTGGCAGCCCTTTCCTCTTCTGCAGTCCTCCCTTCGGAAGGGGAGGGGGGGCCCAAGGATCCCTGTGACAAACGCGTCGAGGCGGCCTTGAAAAGAAATTTTCTCTTCTCGTCTGGTGCCTTCCGGGCGGCAGCTTCAAACTCCGTGATGGCACGGGCGGCTTTCCTGTGGGCGGAAGATTTGGCTAAGACTCCCAAGCTTCCCAGTCAAGTCAAGAGCGCGCTGC
Organism: Lerista edwardsae; assembly: GCA_029204185.1. Classification (NCBI taxonomy): domain Eukaryota; kingdom Metazoa; phylum Chordata; class Lepidosauria; order Squamata; family Scincidae; genus Lerista; species Lerista edwardsae. Next base: position 1,412,611 of record JAJKFI010000149.1, on the reverse strand, counting down.
GGAAAATCTCGCTTGCGGCCGCATTCTCGGCAGATGCTTCATTTGATGCCCTCCAGCTCAACGCGCGGGCAATGTCATCAAACATCATAGCGCGCAGGAATGTCTGGCTGAGGCATTGGGACGTGGACGCGTCGTCTCAGGCGCGATTAGTTTCAGTCCCCTTTAAGGGATCCAAGCTTTTCGGTGAGGCGTTGGATCAAGTTTTGGTTGAGGACAAGGACAAACGCAAGGTCCTCCCATTCTCGAGGAAGGAGGCCCCACGGAACAGAATCCAGTCCTTTCGTTCCTTCAAGTCTGACGCCAGATCCAGGGACCGCGACAGGGCCAAGCCTAGATGGACCAAGCCGCGCTTCCAGGCCAAGACTCGACGACCCGGCTCCGGACCCGGTCCTTCCAAGCAATCCAAGGACAGCAGGAATGCGTGACGCCACGCGCAACGTATCCTCTCTAAGTATAGGAGGCCGTTTGTCATCTTTTGCTCCTCGCTGGCTCGAGATATCCTCCGACGCTTGGATCACGGAGACTGTCACTCGGGGTTATGCCTTGGAACTCGTCTGCAAGCCTCGCAACCGCTTCTGGAAAGTGCCGGTTTCCAAGGATCCTCGGAAGCATCTCCTCAAGCTCCAGGCCATCCATCACCTTCTCGACATCAAGGCGATAGAACCAGTCCCCAGGGGCCAGAGGGGGACCGGGGTTTACTCGGTTCTTTTTCTGGTTCCAAAAAAGAACGGGACATGGAGAGCCATTCTAGACCTGAAGTGGCTAAACCGCCTGATGAGGAAGAGGAAGTTCAGGATGGAGTCGTGGTGATCAATCGCAGCCGCCCTGGAGCAGGGGGACTTCATGTCTTCCCTGGATTTGTCGGAGGCATATCTACATGTACCGATCCGTCCAAGTCACAGGCGCTTCCTCCGCTTTTCCTACGGAAGGGAGCATTATCAGTATCGGGCCCTCCCGTTCGGCCTGTCGTCGGCCCCGAGGGTTTTCACCAAGCTACTAATTGCCCCTGTTGCTTTCCTGCGGCAGCAGGGGATTCAAGTGTTTCCGTATCTCGACGACATATTGGTGAAAGCTCCATCGGCTCAGCAGGCCACGCGAGATGTACAGAGGACCGCAAGTCTTCTCAGAGAGCTGGGCTTCATGATAAATCTGGAGAAGAGTTCCCTGGAGCCGTCTCAGGAAATAGAGCACCTCGGGCTGCTCATCAATACACGAACCTTCAGAGCGGCAATATCTCCGGAACGCAGATCATCGCTCTGCGACGCCCTACAGACTTTCCTTGTGTCCCAGTCTCAGGATCTCATGCAGTTAGCCTCCCTTCTGGGGACGCTGGTGTCCTGCCAGGACCTAGTGGATTGGGCCCGTTTTCATATGCGTTCCCTCCAATGTTTCCTTCTACCTTTCCAACGTCAGATAGAGCGGCAGCAGCACCGTCAGCTGATCATTCCGCAGGATTTGAAGCGGGAGCTTACATGGTGGCTGAAGGAGGACCGATTGGCACAGGGTGTGAGCCTTGCCCTCCCCTCCAGGTTGGTGCTGACCACCGACGCCAGTCTTTCGGGATGGGGAGCTCACATTCAGGGTGCTCTGGCCCAGGGCACGTGGTCGCCGGAGGAGGCCCTGTTCAGCATCAATCTCTTGGAATTGCGTGCGATCCGGCTGGCGCTCCTTCAATTTCAACACCTGGTCCAGGGCGCCCATGTCTTGGTGAGGACCGACAACATATCCGCCAAGGCGTACATCAACAGGCAGGGCGGCACGAGGTCGAGCTCCTTACACCAGGAAGCGGTGGTCCTGCTACAGTGGGCGGAGAGCAACCTGGCATCGCTGAAGGCAGAACATCTGGCCGGGGTCCAGAACGTCTCAGCGGACTGGCTGAGCAGGAAGACCCTCCGGGAGTCCGACTGGCAGCTTCATCCGGAAGTCTTCCTGGCAGTGACTCAAAGGTTCGGAGATCCAATCATCGACCTCTTCGCCTCTCATGTAAACAGCCAGCTCCCCAGGTTCTACGCAAGATTTCCGGAGCCCCTAGCGGAGGGAGTGGACGCCCTGTTGGAGACCTGGCCGCAGGGTCTGTTGTATGCTTTTCCCCCCATAGCCCTCATTCCCCACCTCCTGCGCAGGCTTCGCTCCCAGGAGGCCGACATGGTCCTGATAGCACCACGCTGGCCCCGGCGACCGTGGTTTCCAGATCTGGTGAGGATGTCGGTCAGGGACCCGTGGCCTCTCCCAGAGCGGGTGGACCTTCTCAGGCAGGGGCCGTTGTTGCATCCACGGCCACAATTCTACCACCTCACTGCCTGGAGGTTGAGAGGGAGGCCCTAAGTAAGCATGGGTATTCCGAGGGGATTCTTAGGACCCTGCTGGCTTCCAGAAAGGGTTCCACCAAGAGGGTATATAATCTGACCTGGAGAAAGTTTGTCCTCTGGTGCAGGGACAAGGGGTATCCCGAATTAAAACCAAAAATTAGGCATGTTCTAGAATTTTTGCAGGAGGGTTTGGATAAGGGCTTGGCCACCAATACTCTAAAGCGCCAAGTGGCCACTCTAAACAGCATTCTGGGGGCTGGAAAGGGTAGGAGGATTTCATCCCATCCACATATTAAGAGATTTCTGAGGGGTGTAGCCTTGATCAACCCCCCTGTGGTGCATCGTTTCCCTTCCTGGAATCTGAACTTAGTCTTAAATGCCCTGACGGGATCTGCATTTGAACCCCTGGCAACAGTTTCCCTTAGGATGCTGACGCTCAAGGTACTCTTTCTGGTAGCAGTGACATCGGCCCGGAGGGTGTCTGAGCTTGGTTCGTTATCAACCAACTCGAACCTGTGCATTTTTCATAAGGACAGAGTGGTCCTCAGGCCCGATCCAGGTTTCATGCCCAAGATAAATTCTATGTTTCATAGGGCACAAGACATTGTGTTGCCATCCTTTTGCCCAGAGCCCAAGCATAGGATGGAAAGAATTTGGCACACGCTTGACGTGAGACGTGCGCTCAGGTTTTATATCGAGCGCACCAAATCTTTTAGGACAACGGAGGCTCTTTTTGTTAATTTTAGAGGAGCCTCTATGGGCAAGCGGGCATCTGTGTCCGCGTTGTCCAGGTGGATCAGGCAAGCCATAGGCAAGGCTTACTCTGCCTGTGGGAAGGCTGCACCGGAGGGCATTACAGCCCACTCAGTGAGGGGTGCGGCGGCGTCCGCAGCCTTCGACGGGGTGCAGTCCCTGGTGGAGATCTGCAGAGCGGCCACCTGGTCCTCGGTTCACACCTTTACGAGGCACTACAAGGTGGACCTTGCAGCTTCCGCAGAGGCCAAGTTTGGTAGGCGGGTGCTGCAACAGGTGGTCGGGGTCTAGGCGGCTTCTTCGCCTGGTCCCGCCCTCTTGTGAACTGCTCTGGTAGATCCCAGAGGTCTCGAATGGCCCCCCTACTCCTCTTCCCAGAGAAAAACAGAATTTCTTACCTGAGAATTCCTGTTCTGGGATGAGGAGAGGGGGGCCATTCGACCCACCTCTCACCAGGCTCAGATTGTTGGTAGGATCCTACAGGATTGGGGGGCGTTTCTTGTTGTTCTTTTCCCCTCCCACCTGTTTGTCCGCCTGTTATTCTGCTGTCTGGTTTTTTCACCCCCGTTGGGGTCTGTTAGTGTTTCTCTAGTTGTTTTCTAGTTGGGGGTTTTCTCGTTCCTGCTCGTTATTCCGGACTGGGTTGGGAAGCCCCCTACAGGGAGATGCCTCGAACTTTGAACCGGCTCTGCCTCCCGGAGTAGGAGGGGCTATCCCGGAGGTCTCGAATGGCCCCCCTCTCCTCATCCCAGAACAGGAATTCTCAGGTAAGAAATTCTGTTTTTCATTTCTCTTATGTAGGCTTCTCAGTGCTTCCCCTCCAAGAGACAGCTATCAGGTCATATTCACTTGGCTCTGACAAACCTGCAGTAGCAGTGATACTAGACCACTTGTTCAAAACATAACAATCCTTGTCTTAACAAACTATGGTTCAATGAGTCGTGTAGCAGTATATTTACCCTTCCCTGAGCTCAAGCACCCAGCTAACTGGAAAGCGTCTTGGTTTGTTAAATCAGTTTCCCATTTCATTAAACCAGGAAACTGTGGTTTCATCTCTTTCTATAAAACAGAACATCAGGACCCAATTTATTCCATTTTTCTCTTACCCTTTCTCTGAGGTGCTTAAACCTATCGTACATGCACGCGCGCGCGCACTCACTCACTCACTCACTCACTCACTCACTCACTCACTCACTCAC
>JAJKFI010000149.1:1353298-1408340 GCA_029204185.1 Lerista edwardsae | reverse complement strand
CACTCACTCACTCACTCACTCACTCACTCACTCACTCACTCACTCACTCACTCATCCATAGAACAACAACCTAGCAAAGTTGATTAGGATACAAAACTTGTTGCTCGAAAACTGGATACAAAAGTAATCTAGTAAGCTTTGTAGTTGAATGGAGATTTGAACCCGAGTCTTGCTGGTCTCCAGTACTCTAATCAGTACAACATACTGGTTCTTAATTTACGTGTTAGATTGTATCTATTCAAGCCCTCCTCCCCATATTAATTTAAATTGGAAATGCCACAGTCTGATATTGGAAGTTCTGCAGTTTTATTGCGAACAAACAAAAGGTGCAAGCAACACATTTTTTTTTGTTAGTGCTACTAATTGTTACTTTTTTGTTTGATTTTTTTTTAATTTTTATAGATGGAGATTAACTTGAAGGACCAGGTGGTAATTTTAGACGAAGCTCATAATATTGAGGACTGTGCACGTGAATCGGCCAGTTACAGTGTAACAGACACACAGCTCAAATTGGCCCGAGAAGAACTGGACACAATGGTGAATAACAACATTAGGAAGAAAGACCATGAGCCTTTGCGTGCAGTTTGCTACAGCCTGACAAAGTAAGAGAGAGTCAGTTAAAAGGAAGTAACCATGAGCGTGGATGAATGCAGATGATGATTGTTGTTTGTAGTATTATGACCATTTACATTTTATAGATGTATTAACAATGCTGGAGAAAAGATGACATTCAAGGCTGTGCAGTTACTTTATGACTCTCTTGCTAGATTGTATCTATTCAGACTGCAAATGGGGATCAGAGATTTAGGCTCCATTTTTTTTGAAAGCTTCAAGTTCTAATAAAGATACACTGTATTACTAGACTGTGCAGAAGATTTGGGATGGAAACGTCAAAGCTCTATCAGTCACTTTTATTTTACCTGTTCTCTGGGTACTTTGTATTGTCCTGCAATTTCTTCTCCATTCTTTGCTGAAGGTTCATGAGTTTTTATGCTGCTGAAAAAAAGACATTTTTCCTGTGATAGTATATTTTCCCATGGTGGCTCTTTCAGATGTTAAAAATCTTTTGCAACAGATGACAGGAACATGACTGAAGACTTAAATGCCTCAAGCCTTTTAACCTTATCACAAAAACTTAGATTGATCTTCTTGTCAAATATGCCAACAGTAGCAAAAGCAGCAGGCGGAAAGCAAGAGATGAGACAAAAATGACCACTAATTAAGAATACAGTGAAAAATAAAATGGTAGGGTTGCCAACTTAGTAACCAAATTCAAAATAACCTATGCTGATTATTTAACATTTTTTTTCAAGCTTTAATTTAGGGCCTGCCTATATCTTAAATTTAATTCTCATTCATAGATTCTATCCGGAATTGAGTCCCTTCCGTGTTCAAAGAACACTGAAAATGGCCGATATTTCCAAGACCAAATATGGGATGTAAATGATCTTAGAGTGTCCAGTAATTTTTTAAGACTTTTTTCTTTCAACAGCAGACTATTGTTCAAGACCATAGATGGATTTTGAAAGCCCTCTCTGTTTCAAAATTGCTTTGCTGTATGGCAAAGGTGGGGAACCAGGTGGCTGCTATTCTGAAAGTCCTCCAGCATATGCATTTAGTTATACTGTTATTTAGATCCCAGACCTTGTATGTACATTTCATTGTATGTCTCTTGAAAGCCTTATCCATTTGCTTTTGAAATTGAGGTAAATGTTTAGTTTAGTGGGTCCATGAGCTAAGCAGTTGGAGAACCACTGATCTAGAAGAACCCTACAGCAGTGGTTTTCAAACTGTTTAGCACTGGGACCTACGTTTTAAAATGACAATCTGTTCAGGACCACCAGAAGTGTTGTCATGGCTGGAACTGCTCTCATTGTGTTACCAGAGCCTGCTGCTTTCCTAGGAATGCAACAATAAGTTGAGTTGTTCCTCAGCCATTTTCCAATTGCAAAGTGAATCAGACAGACAAAAAAACCTGTTTCAATTCCGACAAAAGCAAAATAAACACACAGCCCTCCTCCTATCCAGTATCCTATCTTCCTATATTTTCAATTATGACTGCGCTAGGTGCTACACAACCCTTCTGAAATTGGCTCTCAACCCCCACCTATTGAGTCCCGATCCACAGTTTGAGAAACACTGCCCTAGAGAAAGCGACATTTCTCTGTCTTCTTAAACAGGTTAGCATTCTCAAAAAGTAGCAGAGTCTAGCATTCTTGCTGTCTGTCATCTCCTTCCTGTTACTGTTCTTTCTGTCACATTCTCTAGCAGCTACAAGTCTAGCATTCTCACTGTCTGCTTCCTTTTCCAAAAATCTTTCCCTGCTGTCTGCTTCCTGTTATACTAACAGGAAGCAGAAAAAAGGAAGCTTTGCAAAACAGGAAGCTTTGCAAAAAAGAAAAGGAAAAAAAAAGAGTTTTCAAATAAAGAGCTGAGTCAGGAGCACAATAGGGGTTTGAGAACCATGCATATCTGAAACCACATAAACTGATTCTGCAGATTTGGGGGGGGGGGCTCTTGTATTATATCAAGATATAATAATACATGTTGAAGCATTGTCAGAAAATGCTGTACAAATGCTAATTGTTAAAGCTTGTGGTCATCTTAACATTTTGAAAATTATTTTTTCTACCTATATGCATTAAAAACTTTTGATAAGATTAGTTCCATTGTGCCCAAAATGTCATAGGCTAGAGCAGTGGTTCCCAAATTTCCCCTTTTCACAGTGCCCCTAGGCCAATTGTAATTTTTTCACAACATCTTTAAACTATCCCATGGTACTCCTTTGAGTTTGCTGTGGATCCCAGGACACCACAGCACACAGTTTACGAACCAGGGGGCTAGAGAATTAAAGTACTAATGTGATGTGTCTTACTATCACTTTGTTCTCTGCTTCTTTTGGTTTTCTTTATTTGCAGCTGGTTGAGGGAAACCTCTGGTCAACTGGTAGAGCGAGATTATGAAACCTCTAGTAAAGTTTGGAGTGGAAAACAAATGGTGGCATTCTTGCATGATATGGGAATAACCAACACTACATTTCCTATTTTGCAGGTAGGAATCTGTAATTATTCATAAAAATCAATGTGCCAGTGCTAGAATTACTGTATAGAATTAAAGTACATTAAAGTTTCCTTGACTTTTAAAAAATAAAGCTTTGATTTCACACACTGTTCCTTATACAAATTTTTAACAGCCATTCAGATGCATATCTAGGATGTGGCAATTGGAAACACCTACCCTGGGTGCCAGTGAAAGGGGGTGCCATTGGCTTTTGTTGAAGGGTGGCAGCCAGTGATGTTCCCGTGGAGAATCCTTTAGATGGGTGTGCCCATGCAGCAGGTGGTGCAGGGCTGCTGGCATCTGTAAAGAGGAGAGGAGTGGGCCAACTTGAGCAGAGAGCAGCAGTTGAGGGGTGGGTGGGTGTGAGGTTTGGCTTCTGTGGGGTGCAGCGCTGGCCTTTGTGAAGTGCAGAAACGTCCTGGTGCACTGCTGGAGCCGCTGCTAGCCCCAGGGAGAAGCAGCAGAGGTGCCATTGTCTTGCACATTCTTGCACGTGTGTGTGTGTGGGGGGGGGCAGGTGCCTCCTGGAAGTGACATCACAGCATCATCTGATGTCTCTGTCTTAGAGGCCATGGTGTTCATGTGGCAGCCTTAAAATCTAGTCTTGTATATATCCTGACTTTTATCTTGCTAGCAAGCAAAAATAGTTTTACCATAAGTATTTAGAGAATCTTACCATGGAGGAGAAGGCCGTATTCATACTGAGAAATATTCCATAAAATATTCTCAACATTTATCAAGCATCACTAATTTGCCACATATTTGAGACATCTTCTGCACCTGGCAGCCTGTCCTGACACTTAATCAAAGCCTGACACTCAAGATAATCTTACTGCTTATATATTGGCAGAGTAGGGGCCACATGGGACTTTACCTATTCTGATGAGCATGGCACTGTGAAGTGCAACCAATATGGTAGCTTAATTTTTCAAAAGACATTTCAGCTCCTCTTATGCACATATCATAGGACTTGCTATTATAATAGATGAGTGCTTCATTCATACAAGTGAATTCCGAAATTTGCTTCCTTAACTTTTTAAGTTGCAGAACTTGGTTTGCACAGTCACAGATATTTCTTATGAAGTTACCTTTCTCATGAGCTAATTTGTCTAAGAATTGCAGACAAATTAAAGGTTTGTGTGTGGCCACTGTTTATTCCTGTTTATTTTGGTGGACATATTTCTATGATTCTTCTCACAGTTTCTTAAGCAAAAATATTGTGAGATTGTTCTTTCTTTTCAATCGAACATTAGTTTTACTTCAGTTTATCAGGTCTCATGTGTTCCCCAACACCAGTAATTTATGACTTAGGCTCTCTCTATTAAAAATGCCATGAAAAATGCTAAATCTCTACAGCCATTTCATCCTGTTGGTTGTGCTAATTTTCATGTTTATTTTTTATTTGCCTTGTATAGAAACGTTTTGCTGTTGTCCTTGAAAAGGAAGAAAAAATAACGTTATTCCAAGGGGGAGAAGAGGTTGTTTCAATTCCAGTTATAAGTCCCCCAACTCAGATTATGCTAAAAGGGCTATTCATGGTTCTGCAGTACCTTTTTAAAGAGGACCACAGGTCAGTAAATACTGCAAAGGTGATCCATTTCCCAACTATTCAAACAAAATTTTTAATTGTAAGTATATTTCAGTCTTGTTAACGCAGCCTTGTCAAAAAAACTTTAGGTTTGCCGATGATTATAGAGTCGCTTTGCAGCAAACATATATTTGGACAAATGAAAATGCAGTTGATGTTCCAGACAGGAATGGTTTCTTTGCACGACCCAAAAGAAGATCGCGGCATAAAATAGCAGTATACACACTTAACTTCTGGTGCTTGAATCCAGCTGTGGTGAGTGAGTTATGGATCAAAATAATATTTGTGCTCTTATAACTGAACTGTGTATGAATATGGAAGAACCCTGATCAGATCTTCCGAGGTCTTTTTTTTAATCTTTATGAGCAGTTTTTATCTTTATGAGCAGTTACCATGTAGTGGAAGATTTGGATTAGATGCTACAGCAGATTAACCTTCTCCCCCTGCATCATTTCCCCAATGGAAATTTCCCCATTCCATTCTGATCCCAACAACTATCAGTGTCTAGGACTCTGACATAAAGATAGAAGACCAGTGATACAGGAGTGATAAAGCTAGGAGCCCTTTGAGGCAAAGATACTTGAACAGGAACTTCCAGAGACATCACTCCCCGAGTAAGAGTCTCCTGAGAGACCAGCTTTTTCATACTAGAAAGCTCTTGCTCCCCCAGCATCTGCCCACCAGATTAGGCAATACACCAGGTGAAACTGGATAGAGAGGTGATGGAATAATGCTGGGCTTCAGCCCAAAAGTCTGTCCCTATAGTACTTTCCAGGAAGTGGGGGAAAGCCCATGAAGATTTAACCTGGTCCAAGAGAGTTGTAAGTGCTTGGCTGAGCTCTAGACCTTGTGGGACCTAATTGACACTTTTGAACTCTCCAAGGTTCTGTGCCTCTAGCCAAGCCTGCTACTTAGTCCGTGTGACTGACTGACTCTTTGAAGCTGCCACTCTCTCATGCCTTCTTTTGTCTCATAATCTCCTGCTCGTGAGCTGGTCAGGACACCACCCCCACAAGATGCTATTAATCACAGATGGGATCAAACAGAAGTGTGTCTTTTAGTTTTGTTTGACTGCAAATTAATTTTACCAATGTTACCAACTATCTAGAAAGATTTCCTGCATCTTTGATTACTAATTGCGTAGTAGGCAGATAGTAAATCAAGATTTTCTCACCATAGAGATGAAACAATGGGGAAAAGCCTCCTCTGTTAAATTTCTACCTGCCATGCAGCTATTCAAGATACAGGACCTCTAGCATGGGTGGGTGTGAGAGAAAGTTGACAAACTACTTCAATTGGCAATATTTGGAAGCAGGAAAAGGAAGGTTGTAAAATATTCTGGGGGCGGAAACATTCTTATTTTCACATGAGCACTTTTTAGAATTAATAAATGCTGTTTCCATGCTGAGAGTGACAGCTTCAAAGAGTCAGTCAGCCATGCTGTTTCTGTGTCCTAGAGTTTTGAAAATTAACATTTTTTGTGTTTACATATTTATACATGTCCTACTTATGTAAAAGCCATTTAAAAAACCCCAGTAACAAACAGTATTATAAAACAATATTTCCTTTCTCCAGGCATTCTCAGACTTGAGCAGCCAAGTCAGATCAATTGTTTTAACCTCTGGAACACTTTCTCCAATGGATTCGTTTTCTTCTGAGCTTGGTGTGAAGTTTTCCATTCAACTTGAAGCCAATCATGTCATTCAGAACTCACAGGTATGGTAGTTGCATTCAGGACAGGATTTACTCCTGTGCTAAGTATACTGGATATCAGCGACTTTGCAAATGGAGGATTCACTTTTTGATTGTTTGATCACATAAAACAGTGTTTGCGAGTAGTTTACTAGCATATTAAGGAAGAGATTTGAATCCAGTTTGCTCTTTCCTGTGCTTGTTTTCCAATTACAGTGTTTCTAATTCAGAAATATGCCTCCCCCATCAACTGTAATCTGAAGTGTTACAGCACATCTCATTCTGTTGCAGGGGTGGACCATGTCTTAATCTTATGCTGCATGAATTTATACCGGGGCATAGAATGTAAGATTAACAGGGGGAGAAGAAAAGGTATCTACCCCTGTGATTACAATGTTATGAAGGAAAATTGGTATGGGAACGTGATCTAAGTATCAAGTGAGACTAGGGTCTTTGTATCATCATCATTCTTAAATGTAATACCTTGCTCAGTGTTCATTACATTTCACACAGAGTGAGAAAACAGGTTCTGGCCCTAGGGGCTTACTTTTTACATATTGACAGAAGGGAGATAACAGAGGAAAGGAAACAAGATGGAAACAGAGGTAAACTGGAGAAGCATGTGCAGTTGTTTTTCGCTACGCATATTTAACAACGAAAGGGAATGAGTGCCAAGATATACAGATTGAATTTGAAGGTGTTCCCAGAGATGGAAGTGAGGAAGGTGGAAGAGAAAGGTGTTCCCAGAAATGTTCCATGCATAAAGGAATAGAAGCATTTGAAGGACAGAGACCTTTGGTCAGTTAACATTGGCGGGTGAGGTGTGTGAAGCTGGATGAGCAGAGGCTGGATGAGTAATAGGATGAGTAATAGGATAACAACAACAATAGGATAGGAGTTCTGAAAAATAGGAAGAGATGAATCCCTGCAGAGCTTAGAAGGCAAGGACGTGGAACTTGTGCGGGGTATGAGAACATACCAGAAGTCCGTGAAGGGATTTAAGGAGGGGACCTATTGTTAAGAGGGGGACTGATGTTGTCAGTGCCACAAGAGAGCTGAATGGTCTTAGCAGCCAAATGGTGGATGAAGGTGAGGAGACCAGGGTGAGTCAACAGAAGACTGGTGAAGAGTCAGTTACTGTAATTAAAGCAAGAGTCAACCAGGGCATGAACTAGAACTTTGCTGAGGGAGTGGAAAGGCAAGGCTGGATTCTTGCATTATTGTAAAAGAAAAGTGGCATGGTTTGGCAACAGACTGATAACCTTTAAAAGAGCATTGTTTCTTGTTTTCTTCCTTTCAGAGAACAAAATGCAAAAAAAAAAGTCATAAAATGGTAAAACATTGTGGGTGTTATAAACCTCATTTGTGTTTGTGAAGCTCACATTTTTTATATACTTGTAATATCTCAATAATTTTGTTTAAGGTGTTTTGGTAGAACAGGTGGCGGAATGTAAGTTTCTAGGTATTACCTTGAAACAAGATTTAACGTGGGGTGCAAATACTACAGCCCTAGTAAAAAAGGCCCAACAACTATTGTACTTTCTGAGACTTTTAAGATTACAACAACTGTCAGAGAGTCTGTTGGTTGCCTTTTATCGAAGCTCTATAGAGAGCATCTTATCTTATTGCCTCTGTGTGTGGTTTATGAGTTGTACAGGGGTGGAGAAAAAGGCACTCCAAAGAGTGATAAAGAGGGCACAAAAGATCATTGGATGTCCTCTTCCCTCACTGGAGGATTTGTATAATATGGGATGTAGTAGGAAGATACAAAAAATCTTGAGAGATTCTTCACATCCAGGTCACTCGATGTTTGAGATCTTACCGTCAGGAAAAAGATATAGAGTGTTGAAAGCTAGGACAAGTAGATATAAATATAGTTTTTACCCAAGTGTGGTGATCAGGCTAAATGCAGAGTTTTGAATCTGGTGGTCTTAACAAATGTATACCTCATGGTTGTATGGTACCTATATCCATATTTTTTAGTGTTGTTTTAATTGTTATTTGTATATGTTATTTGGTGTTGTCCAGTTGTATGATGTGAAGAGCACCTCATTTCGTTGTTCTCATACCTTGAGTACAATGACAAATTTCTATCTATAATTCAGTCTTGCTGGTGAATGCAAAAAAAGTATTGCCCAGTTCACCTCTCTCCACTTGTGTGTCAAGGGGCAGTTTGAGCAATGAGGCTGACAGCCTACTCACCTGAAAGGAATTGCTCCTTGCCTCAGGTGAGTGAGCAAATGGACATTTGTGAGGCTGTTGTGCTTCATAAATACCTGTTCTATATCGCCATAGGATTTAAAAATAAATATGTGCAGTAATCCTACTTGCCCTTCTGTCTCTTTCTGTTCTTTCATAATGGAATAGGTTTTGTTATTGATAACATCAGCTGTAAAATATTTCTCCAACAGGTGTGGGTTGGTACTGTTGGAGCAGGCCCCAAAGGCAAGTCCTTATGTGCTACTTTCCAACACACAGAAACTTTCGAATTTCAGGATGAAGTGGGAGAGCTTCTGCTCTCAGTTTGTCGCACAATTGGCCAAGGAGTTTTGTGCTTTTTGCCATCATACAAGGTAAAGAAAGGTCTACTGAAGTTATTAATTCATGTTTTAAAGCAGTGTAAAAATTGATTATTTTCAAATGTGTACTCCCTATGTACCCAATGGTATAGCTAGGTCATTTGACACCCAGGGCCCATAAGTTTTCGACACCCCCCCCCAAAAAAAAATAATTATTATTATTTACAGTATATTTTTCACATTTTATACCACCCTTCCTCCAAGGAGCTCAGGGTGGTGTGCATGGTTCCTCAATTTCCTTTGTCCTCACAACAACCCTGTATGGGAGGTGAGGCTGAGAGACTGTAATAGTAATGACATGAAATGAATAATAATAATGGCCAGAAAATAAATGCAGTGAATTTTTCCCCATAAGCAATGGATGAACATCAGTACCCTCCTCTGCTATTGCTCCCCTGCACATACTCAGTGACATACTGCTTCTGAATCTGGAAATTAAACGTAGCCATCAAGGTTAATAACAACTGACAGACTATGAATCCATTTTACAAGTGGCCAACACCACCCAAACTTCCCACCAGTGAAGTAAAGTGGGTTCATGTTACCCGGTGAAGTAACATATGGTGTCACTCCCATTAACTTTATTTAACTATTTGAATAGTACAGGACATCCAACAAATCAGTAACCAAACAAAAATAAACCAAGTGTTCCCTCTAATATTTTCCCTGTCACAGAACAATTAATGACCTGAACTATACCTAGCTAATGATCTGAGCCTGTTGATATAACCACTGTCACCATAAAAACAATACAATAGTATAACCTATCCACTGAAAAGAGAAGCAGTTCCTACTCATAAGCCCTATTAAATACCAGTTGAAATGTATAAGAAGTCTTAGATCGCAATTTCTAACCAACAAGCATTTTTAATACAAACCAAATGCATAGTTCAAACAACAAACAGAATAGCCTTTTACTGGGCCAAGCTAAAGCAAGAGGAATTGAATGCCTCCAGAGAGACCAGGATAGGATATTTGATACTCCTAACAGGAACACATGTTAATTTTTGTTTAAAGTCAACTGGCACATTTCCCTTTTCCCACAAAAAGATCCACAAGTGATTTTCACTATCTCAAAGTACTTCAGTGCTGCTGACCTACACATGATTAATTGAGAGATGTCCCATTGAAAGCAGCACCCTTCACTGAAAACTCAATTTCCAGCACAGATCCTAACTGTTTTTAAAGCAGAGCTTTCTTAAAATCAAGCTCAACTTGAAGCTCTTGAGAGACTGTCTTACAGCCCAATGCATTCCATTTAACCCCACCATCACCACCTTTTTACTGTTTCTTACTGAGGCTGGAGAAGGAAGAAGGGCTGAATTGAAGCTGTTTTTTTTCATGGCTGGCAGGAAAAGCCAGGAGAAAACCTGGGTGGATTAGGAGCAACACATACACACTAGTTTCTTTCTAGGTTTTGCTTGCTCTGCATTCCTGCACTGGCCTTCCTCTGTATCTTCTCAGGTGGGAGCTTCATTTCCTCCTCTCAGGTCCTCCTGCTGACCCGGAAGACCAATTACTGTTGAAGCTGCCGGGGGCCAAGAGACAGGCAAGCAACACAGGCGCCAGATAAAAAGGTTCTGTGGGCCTCATTCATGGACTAATTGTACAGGCTCACAGGCTATCGATTTGTCACCTCTGCATAAGACAGTTGTATTTTCAGGTGTTGTTTTTTGGCCATAACTTTTGCTAGAATGAAGATATTATACCCTGATTTTTTCATTGAATTCCTTGTGAAATTCCGCATCCAACAGTATATAGCATGATGGTATTATTCTGTAAAACTAGGATTGTAAAAAACCCAATTTTTACATAAGATGTTTTATTTTCAGTTTTTTTGACATAACTTTGGTAGAATAAAGATATTACATTCCAGGGTTTTTCACTGAATACCTCATGAAATTTCACATCCACCGGTGTATAGCATGGTGGTGGTATTCCGTAAAATCGTGATTTTTGAAATTTGGGGATGGTGACACACACACACACACCGAGGATGGCACCTGTGACACCCCTTCCCCATAGGTAGCTATGCTATTAATGCTACACAGGAATACCCTGGCTGACTTATCAAAGTTCATCTCAGTACCCAATATTTACTCCATAATCACTTAAGCTGTTCTGTATTGATGTGCTGGGGGGTTTTCATGCTTCAGTGTCCTCTTCTGTAATCTATTTTTCTACAAATCTTGAGGCCAGTTAAACTTGGAAGAGTGAGTGAAAATATATACCTTCCAGAAAAGTAGCCAGTTGGGCTGGAAGTACAGTATACTGTACGAAAGCTTTTGGTGAAAGAAATTGGTTAGTCTTTTAAGTGCTACAGAAATCTTTGCTATGTTTAGATATATGTACATTAGGTTAAAACAAAGTTCATTTGGAACTAGAATTCTGATGTGAATGTGTGCTCAGTATTTATTAGTGGAAAAGCCTTCATTTGAAGGGGGAAGCAAGCAAGCTTCGTAAAGACAAGTCATGATACAACGTTCTTTCCTTATAAAGAGTCAGATGATTGGTCAATATTGTTTCTTCTGACTGGCAGCAACAGCAAACTCTCATGCAGAAAGAGGTCTTTCCTAATCTTTCTCTTGGCAACATTTTAGCTTGAGTTTGAACTTGAAACTGTCTTGTAAAATATGTCATCTACAGCTGCGCTGTGGTAGCTTAACTTGAATTATTTTCCATAGTCCAAGTCTGAAAAGGGCAAGTTGTTTTCTGAGAGCTTAGCAATACAGTGGACCCTTGATATCCACAGGATTCTGTTTCTGGAGCCGCTGTGGATACCACCATTCACAGACATTGAAACCGGCGGATAGGGACCCACACCCAACCTCTGAACCAGACTGAGAGCACAATCCTAAACTGGAGTTAGGCCGGCATAAGCTAAACCAGCAAAGTTTGGCCAGCACAAGGGCCATCATAAAGTGTGTTTGGACCACTCTCAGAGTCGGGGGATGGCGCACGTCTGTGTGCTGGCCTCTCTGACTCCGACAGTGGTCCAAACATATTTGACGATGTCCTTTGTGCCAGCCAAACTTTGCTGGCTTACCTATGCCGGCCTAACTCATTTTAGGATTACGCCCTGGAACTGATTGGGTACAGAGGGTTTTCTGAGGCCCGCAGAGGCTACATGTGAGCACCGCAGCCTCTGCGGGCCTCAGAATGGCCATTTTGAACCCCCCCAAATGCAACTTCTGGTTTCTCAAGGGAAACCAGAAGTGCTGTTTTTGTGCCTTATAAGGCATGTGGCCCAGGGAAACCAGCACAGCACAGCACTTCCCTTGGGGGGGGGGTTGGCACTCATGAATTATGAAATCCATGAATGTTGAACCAGCTGATCGGGGCAGGCAACCATCAGATATATGCGAGGTACTTAAAATGAGTAACTGGTGAAGAGCTACTGTGATCCCCCCATATTTAACTGTAGAAAAAAAATTGCCAGAACAAAGGAGCAAGGCTGGTCATCAGGGCGTGCTTTGGAGAATGGGAGAACTTTTAAGAAAGTTCCCACACTTCGGGGCGGGGGGGGGGAAGGAAGCCATCTCCACACTTTCCATGATAGATAAAACTTTATTACAGTTAAAAGACCAGCCCACAAATAAAACATTAAAAATGATACAGAAATATTGGGAATAAATGCGAAGTTAGTCATCATTTTTAAGACAAACAATAGCAACATGTTTGAGGGCAGGAGGTGTGGACTGATGGTTGAGCTGCTGGTACTGCCTGAAGCTAAGCAGGAGAATCTGTGGTCTATTTTTGGATGGGAGACAGAATGCCAGGCTGTGACAAGCTGCAGGACCTGTTGTGGCAGAACGGGATCACTGTGGCGCAGAGTAGCCAGTGCGGGAATGTTGTGAGAAGGCCAGCCAGCAAAAGAACGGAGTCCAACCTTGAGGACCTGTCCAGGCTGGACATACAATCACCTGTTAAAACTTGCTGTCATGCGGCTAGAAGAGAGAACCACACTGTGAAGGCTACATTTGGGACTGAGGATTCAGAGAATCGCAGAATACTATATATTTGTAAAAAACCCATTGAAAAATGGTGGTTTAGACTAGCCTCCCCATGTAAGCCTCCTTGGGCATTTGCTTCGGCATGGGAAAGATGGGGTATAAATTCTTCAAAAAAATATTTCTTTTGAGCCTGTTCTAAGATACTTCCCAAATATTAACCGCAGTCCAGCTATAAAGGCTCACTGTCTTTCAGCGATTATCCATTTCGGCTGCAAAAAATATTGGGTTGGAATCCCAATAAAATATTGGGTTAGTATGTATATATATTGTTATATATGTATATATATATGTATATATATTATTGTCCTGCATAGCCTGGGAGTTGGTTAATCAATGGGGAAATAAGTGCAGCACATACATCCCTATAATATATACACCCCAACAAAACGTGTTCTGTGGTTTCTATCTGCTCCATGCCACAAGGGCAAAGGCACGCTACTCAGGGGATCTTTTTATATTATCTCTCCAACACTGCTGAGGGAAGTACATTAAGATAGGCCAGGGTAAACTGGCCTGTCTTAATGTTCTGTAAAACTTGGGCTGTAATCCTGTCTTACTCACTGGAAACAAACACCTCTATTCATGAGTATATGCATCTGAAAATATTTGGATATTGTTGCACAGAGAAGTTTTTTGGCTTGATGTTCCAGTCTTCGAAACTTTGCCACTCTGTTTGCATGGATCATACAAGGAAGCTGTTTGGATTGTACAGAAGATGTCAACAATCAGTGTGTAGTAAATTTTATATGTTTCATTTCAAGATATGTCTTTGTGTAGTTATAAAGTGTGACATATCCATTTGAGTCCATATACTCAGTTGGCAATGCTAACCGCAAATACTGCAAATACAGATCATAATAATGATAATAATAAATGTTATAGTCATTATTTGGTCTCTGCGACCTGGTCTAAGCCCCAAAGGTTTAGAAAGTTGTTCTTGTTTTGATAAAAAGATTAAGAATTCCCCTCTTGAATTTTGAAACATTGTTTTATTGTTATGTGAGAACTAATTCTGTAGAATCGTATTTCCTTTTTGAGCTGTGCTTTCCTGGATAATTTGGAGAACCTCCTTTGCCAGCTTTAAAAGTATCGGTATTTTTTAAGATTCATGGTTCCGTATCGTGCATTCATCATATTTGTGGAACAGCGAATATGAACAATCACCTAGATCAAAGCAACCAGAATGCAGCCCTCTGACATTTCCGTTCATCACATCAGGTTATGTCATAGACTGAAAGGGAATAAGTATTTGGGAGGGGATTTTTTCTGCACTGACTGACACTATCTGTAGCTTCTTTATACCTGCATGTCTCCTAAAATTTCTTTATGCTTGTCTTTATGCCTGCATGTCTCCTTATTGCTAATTTCAGGAATTTTTGAAGAAAATGTGATAACTTTATTGAATTGAAGAAATTTAGGAAAAGAAATATACATTCAGCATTATTTTTTAAATAATGTACTTGTGTCAAGAGGCTACAGTTTCTTTTTTGAGTGTTCCCTAAAAACAGTTATAGTTGAAAGAGATCTTGCAGTTACTGAGAATAGCCATTAGGTGACCACATCAGACTATAGAAGACAGACTAGCTAGAATAAAAAAAGGTCTGCTGAATGAATGTGCATCTACATTTCGCATGTAAGGATAAAATAGCTTGTAAAATAGCTTAGGTTTATCATTTGCCTCTGAAACAAAGTCTGGGTCTCTGTTCCAAGTTTTTGCATACACACCAGTCAGTTTGAATCTGTATACTACCTTTTAATGATAGTGACTTGGATCCAAAGAATTATGAGTGGCAGTAAAACATGTATTGGTGCTTTTTTCTTAATGTCTTGTTTAAGAGCTCATGGAACACTTGTTGCAGCACACCACAGTATAGTAGGAGTTGCGGTATAGTAGGAGCAACAGAATTAAAATACAGGCTGTAGTATTTGGGCCATAAAAGCAGGTGCAGCATCGGGCAAGGCAATCCTAGGGTCATGCCCTTCCAGGTATGTAAGCTAGCTAGTTATACCTGTGTGGAACTCCACAGAGACCGTGATTTCTTACCTGAAACTAAAATGTTCTGAGTGGTCATCTGTGCAGCCACAAAACCTACCCTCTTGCTTCTGATGTCTCTTGCACTTCAGCAGCTTTGGTGGTGAATGTGGTGGCAGTGGCTGTGGCAGCAAAGGAACTAAGCAAGGAGGAACTTGCTCCACCCCTCAAGGCATGCAGAGTTAGAAAAAAACCTTCTCTCTTGACACTGAAGGGTAAAAGTGTCAGTTCTGGGACAAAAGCTCTAAAATGTTCCTAGAATGGTCTCTGTACTCATTGCTGATCCTGATAGAAGTTCTTTCAAGTAGCATATCAAAATAATCTAGTTGCACTTTTAAGGTTGAAATGATTTCACTGGAAAAATCTGAACTTATCCTAAGAAGAACCCTGTGGATCAGACTAAATGTCCATCTAGTCCAAGATCCTTTTACTTTTGTCTGTCTTGGGCAGTTACTTACTTTTAGAGCACAAGGTGCTAGAGCACAAGAATATCAATTACAGGTTGGCAAATGGTTTTCCTCTTGGTCTTCATGTGACTTCTGCTTATGGGAGATATCAGTATTTATTGATTGTAAATTTATTTTGCCAAATTTATTGATTGTAAAAATATGTGTACAGTGTAATGTGTATTGTAATTCCTCTGCTTTGAATGCAGTCTCCTTTAAAAAAAATTTCCCAGTAGTATGTGGTAGAGGTGTTTTTTTTCCCTTTGGAAGTCAGTTGAGGCAAGTATTGGACAAGGAGGAAAACTCTTTGAATATAAACCTGCTACAATCCACGTGAGAGAATCCCTGTGGGCATATAAGCAAGTGTATGATTCCAAGCTCTAAGAGGGAAAATAAAACCACTGAAGTGCAGCTTCTGCTCATCCCTAGCAAAGTCTCCAGGTGCATCAGCCGCTCCTTATGGAACTGTGGTATCAAATGCTATTGAGAGATCTAAAGCAATACACCTAGTTCCTTGGGCTTCCTTCTCAGTCCAGATGGTAATTGTACTGAGCTCTCCAATTTAAAACATGTCCAAACACAGTATGGCAAAGAACTGCCTTTCAAACACGTTCTGTAGTGACGTTGCTGTGTCACCCATTCATCTGCTTTCGCTTAAAAGCCTCTTTATAGTTGACACAAAATAATAACTATTGCATGAGGCAAACTTGTATTGCAGAGCAGCTCTTAGAAAATTCTTCCCCATATCTAAACTAAAGTTCCTTCCCTGCAACTTGTTAGGTTCTAGTCCTGCCCTTAGAAATGATAGATTGAAAGTCCCCCTTTCCTCTGGGTTGCATCCTTTCAGGTACCATACCTGAAGATAATCTTTTGTTCTCCAAGCTAAACATACCAAGCTCTTTTAATTGTTCCTTCTGGGATTTGGTTAATAGACCTTCCACTATCCTAGGGCAATCCTTTCAAGCACCAGGATAAGGGCAGTGCAGCTCTGAGGTAAGGGAACAAGCATTCCCCTACCTTGATGAGGCCTCTGTGACTGCCCCCCCACAATTGCAAGACTCAGTATGTGCCCCATTGACACTGTTGTGTCAGTGCTGGAAAGTTGGTTAGGATTGTGCTCTTCATTTCTGTTCTCTGAACCCTTTCCAGCTTATCAATGTCATTCTTAAAATACAGTGCACAAAACTGAATGCAATATTCCAAAAGCACAGTGGACTGGAAGAATTGGTTGCTATGATTGGGACTCCATGCCTCTGTTAATGCTACGCAGCATTGCATTAGCTTTTTTTGCTTCTGCTTGACACCTCTAGCTCATATTCAGCATGTCAAGATAATTTCTAAACTTGATTCAGTCTTTCAGAATGCTTCCTGCCTCCCTAGTCACTTGTAGATTTGATAAGCATCCTCTCTATCCCCTTGTCCAGGTCAATGATAAATGATAAATTATATTGATCAGTACAGAACCCTTTCCTCAGTATTTCTCTCCAAGTTGATATGGAACCATTTATTAGCAATCATTGGGAACAGTTCAACAAGTGTTGAACCCACCTAATAGTATAATTTTGCCCATATTTTACTATTTTATCAACTATATAATGGAAGTATTAGTGCTTTTCTTTATCCACAACATTCTCTTGAGCTACTAGACTTGTATCTTATCAAAAGAGGCAATGAATTTACTCTGGTATGACTTGTTCTTAATAAACACATGCAAACTTTTAGAAATCACCATTATTTTCTACGTATTCAGACAGTCTGCTTAATCTGTTCCAGGATCTTTCAAGGTATTCATGTCTATCCGACTAGTCTATAGTTTCCCAGATCCTCCTTTCTCCCCACTTTTTTTAAAGATAGGGACATCTCAAATCCTTCAGTATCTCACTAATTATCCAAGAGTTCTCAGGGATTAATGTCAGTGGCTCTGAAATGACATCAGCAAATATTTTATTTTTTAATTTTATTTTTATTAGAACAGCAAAAACAAACAAACCCACAACTACAAAACAAAAACTAAACAGTAAAAACCGAATTCAGAATATATAAAGCAAGCATAGAGTAATAGATCTAAATTACTTACAACCAGTGGTGGGATTCAAATAAATTAACAACTGGTTCTATGACATCATAGCCGGAGCAAAAAAAAACCCGAAGCCAGCCTAGTTACGCGAGTGGGCGGGGCCCGGCCATTTAACAACCGGTTCTATAGAACCTGGGCGAACCCCTTGAATCCCACCACTGCTTACAACTATACAATACATTGATGACTGCTCAAATTAAAAATTATCTCTTTACCAGCCTCTTATTCTTTTCTTTAATACTTCTTTTTAAGAAATCTCCTTATCATTTATTTTAATCCCCAGCAAAATGTTTTATGTCTAAATCATCTGCCTATTCATCAAGTCCGTAATTTGTTACACCAAAATTTCCCTTCTCATGCAGGAAGTTAATAGTTACTCATAAATGACTTTACTGATTTTAAGTTTAACCATTTCCATTAAGTCCAGAATTTTTATCCATAAATCCTCAATTGAAGGTATCTCTGGAACTTTCCAGTATTGTGACATCAGCAAATATTTTCTGTACCCTAGTGCAGCAGTTCCCAAAATGGGTCTGTTGCCCACCAGTGGGTCACAACCCAATTTGTGGTGGTTTGCAAAACTGACAGGGTAGATTAAGCTATATGCATCAAGAGGTAAACAGCCTGCTACTTGTAGGGAGAGCACTGCTACCCAATCACCATTATAATCACTGGGGTTTGAGCAGCTGGTAAAGTAAAAAAAATTTTTTTGTTGTTGTTCAGTCGCTAAGTTGTGTCCGACTCTTCGTGATCCCATGGACCACAGCACGCCAGACCTCCCTGTCTTCCACTAGCTTCCGGAGTTCGCCCAATTTCATGTTCATCACTTTGGTGACACTATCTAACCATCTCATCCTCTGCCACCCCCTTCTCCTTTTGCCTTCAATCTTTCCCAGCATGAGGGTCTTTTCTAAAGAGTCCTCATGAGGTGGTCAAAGTATTTGAGCTTCAGGATTTGCCCTTCCAGGGAGCAATCGGGCTTGACTTCCTGGAGGATTGACCGATTGGGGACTCTCAAGAGTCTTCTCCAACACCATAATTCAAAAGCATCTATTCTTCGGCGCTCTGCCTTTCTTATGGTCCAGCTCTCACAGCCATACATTGCTACTGTGAAAACCATCGCTTTGACGATGCAAACCTTTGTTGGCAGGGTGATGTCTCGGTTTTTTATTAAGTTGTCTAGGTTCGCCATAGCTTTCCCCCCAAGAAGTAAACGTCTTTTAATTTCATGGCTGCAATCACCATCTGTGGTGATCTTGGAGCCCAGGAAAATAAAGTCTGTCACTGCTTCCATTTCTTCCCTTTCTGTTTGCCAGGAAGTGATGGGAGTGGTGGCCATGATCTTAGTTTTTTTAATGTTGAGCTTCAAGCCAATTTTGGCACTTTCCTCTTTCACCCTCATCAGAAGGTTAATTAGGTCTTCCTCACTTTCTGCCATTAGAGTGGTATCGTCTGCATATCTGAGGTTGTTGATATTTCTCCCAGCAATCTTGATTCCAGCTTGTCATCCAGCCCAGCCTTTCTCATGATGTACTCTGCATGTAAGTTAAATAAGCAGGTTGACAGTATACAGCCTTGTCGTACCGCTTTCCCAATTTGAAACCAATCAGTTGTTCCATGTCCAGTTCTAACTGTTGCTTCCTGGCCTGCATACAGGTTTCTCAGAAGACAGATAAGGTGGTCTGGTACTCCCATCTCTTCAAGAACTTGCCACAGATTGTTGTGATCCACACAATCAAAGGCTTTAGCATAGTCAATGAAGCAGAGGTAGATGTTTTTCTGAAACTCTCTTGCTTTCTCCATGATCCAGCGAATGTTGGCAATTTGATCTCTAGTTCCTCTGCCTTTTCGGAAACCAGCTTGTACATCTGGTAGTTCTCGATGCACATACTGCTGAAGCCTAGCTTGTAGGATTTTGAGCATCACCTTGCTAGCATATGAAATGAGTGCAATGGTGCAGTAGTTTGAGCAATCTTTAGCATTGTCCTTCTTTGGGATTGGAATGTAAACTGATCTTTTCCAGTCTTGTGGCCACTGCTGGGTTTTCCAAATTTGCTGGCATATGGAGTGCAGCACTTTGACAGCATCATCTTTTAAGATTTTGAGTAATTCCGCTGGAATGCTGTCACCTCCACTAGTTTTGTTGTTAGTGATGCTTTCTAAAGCCCACTTGACTTCACACTCCAAGATGTCAGGTTTGAGCTCAGTGACCGCACCATTGTGGTTATCAGGAACATTTAGATCGGCCTTATAGAGTTCCTCTGTGTATTCTTGCCACCTCTTCTTAATCTCATCTGCCTCTCTTAGGTCCTTGCCGTTCTTGTCCTTTATTGTGCTACCTTTGACATCCCCAATTTTCTTGAAAAGATCTCTAGTCTTTCCCATTCTGTTGTTTTCCTCTATTTCTTTGCCTTGCTCATTTAGGAAGGCCTTCCTATCTCTCCTTGCTGTTCTCTGGAAATCAGCATTCAGTTGGGTATATCTTTCCCTTTCTCCCTTGCTGTTGGCTTCCCTTCTTTCCTCAGCTATTTGTAAAGCCTCGTCAGACAGCCACTTTGTCTTCTTGCATTTCTTTCTCTTTGGGATGGTTCTAGTTGCTGCTTCCTGTACAACGTTACAGACCTCCATCCATAGTTCTTCGGGCACACTGTCTACCAAATCTAAGTCCCTAAATCTATTTGTCACCTCCACTGTATATTTGTATGGGATCTGATTTAGGTCATAGGTGGAGGGCCTAGTGGTTTTCCCTACTTTTTTAAGTTTAAGCCTGAATTTTGCAATAAGAAGCTCATGATCTGAGCCACAGTCAGCTCCAGGCCTTGTTTTTACTTCCTGTATAGAACTTCTCCACCTTTGGCTGCAAAGAATGTAATCAATCTGATTTCGGTGTAGACCATCTGGTGAAGTCCACGTGTACAGTCGCCGTTTGTGTTGCTGGAAAAGGGTGTTTGCTATGACTAATGTGTTCTCCTGACAAAACTCTTATCAGTCTTTGCCCTGCTTCATTTTGTACTCCAAGACCAAACTTGCCTGTTATTCCTATTACCTCTTGGCTGCCTACTTTAGCATTCCAATCCCCTATGATGAGAAGGACATCTTTTTTGGGTGTTAATTCTAGAAGCTGTTCTAGGTCTTCATAGAAACGGTCAACTTCTTCCTCTTCAGCATCAGTGGTTGGGGCATAGACTTGGATTACTGTGATGTTGAAAGGTTTGCCTTGGATCTGAATTGAAATCATTCTATCATTTTTGAGGTTATACCCCAGTACTGCTGTTCCCACTCTCTTGTTCACTATGAAGGCTACTCCATTTCTTCTAAGGGATTCCTGCCCACAGTAGCAGATATAGTGGTCATCTGAATTAAATTCTCCCATTCCTGTCCATTTTAGTTCACTAACTCCCATGATGTCGATGTTCAGCCTTGACATCTCAGGTTTGACCACATCTAGCTTACCTTGATTCATAGATCTGACGTTCCAGGTTCCTATGCAGTAGTGTTCTTTGCAGCATCGCACTTTCCTTTCATTTCCAGACACATCCACAGCTGAGCTTCCTTCCGGTTTTGGCCCAGCTACTTCACTCTTTCTGGAGCTACTAGTACTCGTGTTCTGCTCTTCCCCAGTAGCATAATGGACACCTTCCGACCTGAGGGGCTCATCTTCCAGTGTCATATCATTTAGCCTTTTAGTTTTGTAATCCATGGGGTTTTCTTGGCAAGAGTACTGGAATGGGTTGCCATTTCCTTCTCCAGCAGATCACGTTTAGTCAGAACTCTCTACTATGACCTGTCCATCTTGGGTAACCCTACATAGCATAGCTCACAGCTTCATTGAGCTACTCAAGCCCCTTTGCCACAACAAGGCAGTGATCCATGAAGGGGGAAAAAATTTTTAAGTGGGTCCCAATGCTAAAACATTTGGGAACCACTGCCCTAGTGTATAGTTCATCTAGTCCAGGATATTCACAAAGTAACTAGACCTTTACCTGACCTGAGCAGCACTGCCTCCCCCCCCCCACCCCGGTTAGTGCCACTCTTGTTGGGTTGCGCCATATTTCCTTTGTGGGAAAATACAGATGCAAAATAAAAACTGAGCAGCTCTGCTTTCTCTCTGTCATCCATTACCATTTAACTGTCTTTTCCATACGACAGCCTTACTGCTTCCTTGACCTTCCTCTTTTGTAGGAGAGAGGAAAAAACAACACTTTTTTACATCTCTCGCAAGCCTCCTTTTGTTCTGTGGCTTAACATTCCTGACATCATCCCTGCAGGTGCAGGCTACATTTATGTATGGTTCATCTTTTAATTGCTCCTCCTCCTATTTCTTGTACATATTCTTCTTAGTACTCAACTTTTTAGAAAGCTCTTTGTGCAACCACAACAATTTTCTTAGGTGTCTCCCATTTGTCTTCTCATGGGAACTATTTGCGATTGTGCCTTTACTTTTCAGAAAGTCCCATCTTTCTTGGACTGTTTTCACCTGTAGAAGTTCTAGCCATGGGATAAGGCTTCCTCTGAGCCCATTAAAACCAGCTTTTCTGAAAGCCTGGGTACACATCTAACAACTTTCCATTCCCTCAGTGTTGAGAGTTCTTTCACCCAATGTCCTTGCCACTTTCCCTCTTTGATCAATTCTTCCTTGTTCAGAAGCAGCAGACCTGGATAGCTTCTGACCTTCTTGTTCTTTCCTGGAAGATAAAGATGTCGAACACCCATTCAGCTTAATCTAGTTTGCAGAGTTGTTATGAAGATGCTAAACCTTGCTGCCCCTATTCCTACACCAGCACATCTCCTTGATCAAGGTCAAGGAGACTATGTGGTAGTCTTTGGTGAGCAAGAATTACCTCCAAGTGACTAAGTTTGGAAACTTTTGTAAACTAGAAGAGAATTGGGATTCCTTTTGTTCTCTTCCTCCCCCCGCCCATTTTCAGTCAAAGTGGTACAATAACTTATGCAGTTATGTGGGGACAGGCAAATTAGTACGTACTATGTTTTATTGGCCAGGACATTTTGTGGAGCATAAGCCAACATCAGTGCCAAGGCTATAGCAGCTGATCTCTTGGGCCCTGGGCTGAGAACACACCCTCTTCATGTCTAAATTTTGGTTGAACCATACTACAACCTGGCATGTTTCTTTTCTATTCAGTATTCAGAACATGGATTTTATATTTGTAATGGCCTCTTCTGATGTAATTAAACATGCACTTAATTTTAACCACATGAGTATAAAGTAGCAAGATTTTGTGATCAAACCATTGGGGATGCTCTGTCTTCTGCATCCCTAGGGTATTATATAGTGATTTATGATCTTATGCTGAAAATTTTTAAACGGAGAGACAAAAAACGGAAGATCAAGTGACCGCAAGTCTATTTTTCCCCAGGGGGAGGGGCAGAGGCAGCACAGACTACTTGAGCAGATAAGCCATGGCGGCTAAGAAAGGAATTCACTAAAATCATTTTTTAAAAAGAAGCTATACACTGTGTCAACTTATATAACCACCTTCTATTCATTATGAACTGATAGTTCTGTTGTCTCTTCCCATTCCTTGATATTGATTGCTGCATTCATTTATGTCTACAATTTAGCTGGAGAGCATCCAAAGACCCAAAAGTCTCTGTCTCGTCTTGGGCAAAATCCCATACGTGATAGCTGCTGTAATAAATAATGTGTATAAAATGGTATTTTTACGTTTTATATGTGCAGATTTTGTTTCTTTGTCCTCCCCATGCAAAGTAGGATTATCAGAAATGACTGCTTTGCCCATTTAAATATACAATTCCTCCCCCCGCCCAATAACAGCTTTTTTTTTTTTCAGAAAAGTGTGTGTGTTTGTGTGTGAACTTTAATTTCTTCTGTTTAAAATTGTGTGGCAAGAGACAATTCTGAATGTTGAATGCATTACAGCAAAGGGAAAACCGATGTTTGTAATAAAAGCACTTCTAGTAAAATCGGTAGCAACCCTGGCAAGCACACCCTATAAAGAGGAATATCAGAAAGTGAAAAGATTACTCTGAAATCTAAGGTGCTTTTAAACAAGATTAAGATAAGGGTCATTAGGGTGCCTGTCGCCGACCTGTCTGCATTTAAATGCATCCTGCCTGGTGTCTGTAGATTGGAATGATTCATTCAATATGTGTCATATCAAAGTCAAAGTAACCAGCAAGGAGAAAAATGCTAATGCTTATAAATTTCAGGGGCGATCCATCATGCTGATAACTGAACTTTCCTTGGTGGCTGTTCACAATATGGTGTAATCTTTAGAGGTCGTGCTGTTGTTATTGTTCATGATTTAAGCTGCTCCTGATTAACTGTTTCTGCTGAATGTAAGAAACGTAGGAAGCTGCTTATCTTGAGTCAGAACATGGATCTGTCTAGCTCAGTATTTTCTATTCTGATTGTCAGAAGCTCAGAGTTTCAGACTGGTGCTTCCTTACCTAAAGATGCCAAGGATTGAACCTTTTCTGTATAGAAAACAAGTGTTCTATCACTGAGTCAGAACCCCTGATATGATGTTCTAAAGCAGCCTATGCAAAAAAAAAAAGTTTATCTGCACATGCACCAAGAGGGAGATGTTGGCCAATTTTCCCTTTTGGCTGCAGTTCTTGAATGACATTTAGCACCTTGATATTCAAGAGCAGCTTGGATTGGGGAGAGAACAGTGGAGCTACAGTGGGAGGCAATCATGTGTGGAATACTACTCACATTTCCTTAAAAGTTCACCTTGGTACAGGTACCTTATCTGGACATTCAAAATTCAGACTATTCCAAATTCCAGACATTTTTGTCCAAGACAAAAGTGTGCAGGAAATAGCAAAGTGCAGAGCCAAGTGGGCAGCACATTGCGGACTGCAGAAGGAGCACTTCTGATGTGGGAACAGAGGACTTGTGAACGCAGTGTGAATACAAGGAGCATGTGTGTAGTGTTTTCTGTAGTGTGAATGCTAGAAAGGTTTATGTTCATTCCCATATACGGTGCAGGTACAGGCTATAAGTTCTATTTTCTGCTCTGTGGTGTGTACCTGTACAGACATTGTTGAAAAATGTCAAAGAGGCTGGCAGGCACCTGTATGGGTAACAGTGAAAAGAGCATTTCTTGTTATATTTATGCAGTTATTCCAAAATCCAGACACTTTCCCATTCCAAGCAGTCCAGACAAGGTTATAGCATCAATTGTGATGAGGGTCCCTGCTTTATATTTTATTTGAGATATTTTTAAACTGCTTTTCTGTTTCAAAAACCATGCTGAGTGGTTATAAGCAATATAAAAAAAAACAGCAAAACTAGTAATAGCTGATAACAATAGCACTAATAGTAATTCAGATGTTTAAAACAGCACTAAAAATAATATGCTTGGGAGAATAATAAAAAGATACCTGACTGGCCCCTATGATATTTATAGTAGATAGTCAAAAGTAATGTAGGCACCAGAATACTCCAACTAAGGAGTCACACCTAAGAAATCTTTCTCCTTGGTCACTACAAATTGAGTATCTCTTATCCAAAGTACTTGGGATCATAAGTGTTTCAGATTTTTTTTTCCAGGTTTTGTAATATTTGCATAATATTTGCATAAAATTGCATAGTGTAATATTTGCATTAGTAATGTATGGCTGTGAGGGCTGGACATAAGGAAGGCAGAGCGCTGAAGAATAGATGCTTTTGAATTATAGTGTTGGAGAAGGCTCTTGACAGTGCCTGGACTGCAAGGAGATAAAATTGGGCAATCCTACAGGAAGTCACCCCTTCATGGATCACTGCCTTGTTGTGGCAAAGGAGCTTGAATTGCTCAATTAAGCTGTGAGCTATGCCATGTAGGGTTACCCAAGATGGACAGGTCATAGTAGAGAGTTCTGACTAAATGTGGTCCGCTAGAGAAGGAAATGGCAACCCACTCTAGTACACTTGCCAAGAAAACCCCATGGACTACGGTATTAAAAGGCTAAACGATATGACGCTGGAGGATGAGCCCCTCAGGTTGGAAAGCGTCCATTATGCTACTGGGGAAGAGCAGAAAACAAGTACTAATAGCTCCAGAAAGAATGACGTAGCTGGGCCAAAATCATAAGGAAGCTCAGCTATGGATATGTCTGGAAGTAAAAGGAAAGTACGATGCTGCAAAGAACAATACTGCATTGGAACCTGGAACGTCAGATCTATGAATCTAAGCTAGATGTGGTCAAACGCGAGATGCCAAGACTGAACATTGACATCATGGGAATTAGTGAACTAAAATGGACAGGAATGGGAAAATTTAATTCAGATGACCATTACATCTACTATTGTGGTCAGGAATCCTTTAGAAGAAATGGAGTAGCCTTCATAGTGAACAAAAGATTGGGAACAGCTGTATAACTTAAAAATGATAGAATGATTTCAG
This sequence comes from Lerista edwardsae, assembly GCA_029204185.1. Classification (NCBI taxonomy): domain Eukaryota; kingdom Metazoa; phylum Chordata; class Lepidosauria; order Squamata; family Scincidae; genus Lerista; species Lerista edwardsae. Next base: position 1,382,478 of record JAJKFI010000149.1, on the reverse strand, counting down.
TTCGAATCCAAGGCAAACCTTTCAACATCACAGTAGTCCAGGTTTACGCCCCAACCACTGATGCTGAAGAGGAAGAATTTGACCATTTCTATGAAGACCTACAACAGCTTATAGAATTAACACCAAAAAAAAGAAATAACAGGCAAGTTTGGTCTTGGAGTATAAAATGAAGCAGGGCAAAGACTAATAGAGTTTTGTCAGGAGAACACATTAGTCATAGCAAACACCCTTTTCCAACAACACAAGTGGCGACTCTACACATGGACTTCACCAGATGGTCTACACTGAAATCAAATTGATTACATTCTTTGCAGCCAAAGGTGGAGAAGTTCTATACAGGCAGTAAAAACAAGTACATCATGAGAAAAGCTGGGCTGGATGACTCACAAGCTGGAATCAAGATTGCTGGGAGAAATATCAACAACCTCAGATATGCAGATGATACCACTCTAATGGCAGAAAGTGAGAAAGAACTAAAGAACCTTCTGATGAGGTGAAAAAGGAAAGTGCCAAAATTGGCTTGAAGCTCAACATTAAAAAAAACTAAGATCGTGGCAACCACTCCCATCACTTTCTGGCAAATAGAAGGAGAAGAAATGGAAGCAGTAACAGAGTTTATTTTCCTGGGCTCCAAGTTCACCGTAGATGGTGATTGCAGTCATGACATTAAAAGACGTTTACTTCTTGGGAGCCCGATTGCTCCCTGGAAGGACAAATCCTGAAGTTCATATACTTTGGCCACCTCATGAGGACTGTTTAGAAAAGACCCTCATGCTGAGAAAGATGGAAGGCAAAAGGAGAAGGGAGCGGCAGAGTAAGAGATGGTTAGATAGTGTCACTGAAACAATGAACATGAATTTGGGCTAACTCTGGAAGCTAGTGGAGGACAGAGAGGACTGATGTGCTGTGGTCTATGGGGTCTCGAAGAGTCGGACACAACTTAGTGACTAAACAACAACATTTGTGTAAAGATGCAAATGAGACACATGAGTCTGGGGATGAGATTCAAGTCTAAACACAAAATTCATTTGTTTCATATATACACCTTGTACATATAGCCTGAAGGCAATTTTCTTCAAAATTTGTGCATGAAACAAAGTTGTGTACTTCAAACTATCGGAAGGCAAAAGTGTAACTATCTCAGCCACCTGTTTTGGATGTGTTAGCATTTCAGATTTTGAATTTTTTGGATAGGGATGGTCAGCCTGTACCAACATCACTTTTGAAGGCAAGAGCCGCCAAAAGAGGGCCTCTAAAGAGAACCACAGTTCACAGGTAGAAATATGTGGTCAGGTAGAAATATGTGGTAATAGGAATTTCTTTAGGTCCTATGAACAGATCTGAGAGAGAGCAGTTTCCCCTTACATCTGTTCTCACTGTGTCCCAGCCTTGGGCAGACACTACAGAATGCAGTTGGCCCGGGGTCAGATGTGGTTAAGGGTGTGCCTGGATACATATCTATATCAGCCATTCCACTGCTACCCTCCTGTCTCCTTGTTTCACCCCTTGGATACTCCAAGGCTTGGATACTCCTTGGATACTCCAGAACTCCAAGGTTCTGCTCAGTTGGAAAATTGTGAAATTTTTTAAAGAACATTTTCATTTGGAAATTTCTTGTTCAATTGTTGCAGATCCTTTTCCTGCGAAGACTATTGTGTGTTCTGGTCATCGTGTGCATGCTTTTTCACAATGTGGAATGAGTCATGTGAATTTTCCCTTATGTTATCTGTGCTTCCATAGAAACACAAAACTGTTTTTTGGGTTGAAATAATCTGAATAATTAATGTTTATGAATTGGTCATCATACCTGAACTCAGACACACACATTCTAATTGCCAGATTTCTCTGTAGTAAACATGGGAAAGGGTGTCCATTCTCAGTTCCTACGTAAGCTTTTCTTGCAGGGATACCTTTACATGTGTGTACAATCTGCACCATTGAAAATGCCATGTGTGTCTTTTGCCATTTAAACTTGGGTGATTTTCGTACCTAGCTTCAACTGTAATGTGTGAATTAGCCCTCATTTTTTAAGAAGCTACTGCAGTGTTATTCAAACTGTGGGTGGGTCGCCACTTGGTGGGTCGCCACCTGATGTCAGGTGGGTTGTGGAAAGCTTGGAGCAGCCATCTTGGAAACTGGAAACCTTACTCTTGTGGTATTTGTTTTGTGTTAGCAGCTTGAATTTTCAAGCGAGAGTTGTTTTTTACAGTTAAGTTCAGTGCTTTTACATCATATTTTGTCCTAATCTTGCTTTCTGTCAGGGATGTTTCATGGTTGTACAATTGCTTCAGTCGAAGAATGCCAGTTTGCATTCTTTATTTCAGATAAACTATCAATTTATTATGTTACAATGACATCACTTCCTGCTTGATGATGTCACTTCCTGCCACAACATCACTTCCAGGTAAATGACATCACTTTCAGTGGGTCCTGACACGAGTGCCATTCTAAAAAGTGGGTCCCGGTCTAAAACATTTCCCGGTCTAGCCCAGTTTCCTGTATCTCACAGTGGCCCACCAGATGCCTCAGGGAGCACTTAAGACAACAAGATACTAGCATCTCTGCCATTTTCTTGCATCTGGCATTCTGAGGTAGCCTATTTCCCCTTGCACACACACCCTTGCCCAGTGAAGACAACAAACTGTGACTTGGGTTTAGTTTTATTAAACACAACCACTTTTTAGAACATGAAACCTACTGAACACACCATCCCTCCCTCGCCAGTCTGGGGTAGGCAGAAAAACTGCCACCCACGGCCAATTTGAATGACAGCAAAATATTCCTACCAGGCCCTCATAATAAGCAACTAACTAATCTTAGACTATATATACCTATCATGGCTTGTAACCTGTGATGGAATTTTCCTCCCTAAATCTGTCCAGTCCCCTTTTAAATGCATCTAGGCCAGATGCCATCACCACATCCTGTGGTAAGGAGTTCCACAGTCTACTTACGCTTATCCATGTCTCCAGGTCTTTTATGAACAAGTTGAAAAGCACCAATCCAAGAACAGATCCATGGGGCATACCTCTTCACTTCTTTCCATTTGTGAAAATTGCCCATTGACACCCACACTCTGTTTCCTGGTTCTCAACCAATTCTTAATTCAGACCTGCCCTTTTATTCCCTGACTATGAAGTTTTCTCAGCAATCTTTGGTTTGGGACAGTGTTAGATGCCTTCTGAAAATCCAGATATTTGTGGGTTTGCCCACATCTACATACCTGTTGACCTTTTCAAAGAATTCTCAAGGGTTCATGAGGAAAGACTTGCCCTTACAGAAGCCATGCTAACTCTCTTTCAGCAAGGCCTGTTCTTCTATGTGTTTAAGATTTTATCTTTGATTAGGCTTTCTATAGATGTTGAGCTATTTCTTGGGTCCCCTCTCCTTCCTTTTTTAAAGATTGGCGTGACATTTGTTATTCTATCCTTTGGCACTGTTGCAATTTTAAGGGACAAATTGGATATCATAGTTAAGAGAACAGCAACTTCGTTTTTCAGTTTTTTAATAACTCTTGGGTGGATGCCATCTGGGCCTGGTGACTTATTGATCTTTAATTTGTCAGTTAAGTCTAACATATTTTCTCTTTAACTTCTATGTGACTTACTTAATTCCTTAGACAAAAGGGGCCATTTGGGCAACGGTATCTGCCCAAGATCTTCTGCCATGAAGACAGATGCAAAGATCTCATTTAGTTTCTCTCTAAGTCCCCCTTTATTTCCCCTTTCCCTCCATCATTGTCCAGCAGGCCAATCACCTCTCTGGTAGGTTTCCTACTACTAATATATTTGAAGAAGCTTTTATTATTCCTCTTTATGTTGTTGGCGATGCGTTCTCACAGTTTTTCTTTGCCTCTTTTATCACCTTCTTACATTCTTTTGCCAGATTTTGTGATCCTTTTTATTCTCCTCATTGGGCAAGACTTTCATTTATGGAAGGAAGCTTCCTTTATCGCCTCTCTACTCAGTAGCCATGCAGGCACCCTCTAGGACTTGTCAAGCCCTTCTTTCTTGGTGGTACACACTTCTGCTAGGCCTCTGCTAACATTGTTTTAAACAGCCTCTGTGCACTCTGGAGAGATTGGACTCTTTTTTTTTTTTTTACCTTCCCTTTCAACTTCTTTCTAACTAACTTCCTCATTTGCGGGAAGTCCACTCTTTGGAAGCACTTCTTTTGTATTAGGTTTGCTTGGCACTCTTCCTCCGACATGCATGGTGAAACAGATTGTAGCATGGTCAATGTTCCCCAATGGCTCAGTAACAATTCTGTAGTTCCCTAGCACAGGTTCATAGGCAAGACAGGCAAGATGACAGAAATTATGAGATTTCTGAGAAGACTGATTTGGGCTGTCACCCTTTGACGACTGGTGAAAGGTGGGCAAAGCCACCCTCCTTTAGTGGGCTGTGCTGCTTCCAGGGAGCGTTTAACATCATAACTGGTGAGGCAGACCTATGCTTGGATGTTCAACTGTGGAAACTTGTGCTTGTCTAGTCAGAAGTCTGATTGAATTCAGTAGCACTTACTCTGAGGTAAGTGTGTATGGTTGCAGCCCAAGATTTTTTTGTCTTACAGAAGCTTGGTCAATATAGTAATGCATTACTCTAACTGGCTGCCACATTTGGCAATATATTAGCAAGTGGACAATAGAATATTGAAGACATTTCATTAACAAATGGTTAATTTTTTTTGTTAAGGATGGAACCAACCTTCACAAGCATTGATATGATGCCTGACTGAATCTTAAGTTTTGCTTTTTTTCTTTGCCATATTTTGCATCACGTGTTGGGTAGCCATTTTCTGAAAAGTATGTCAAATTAATGAGCTAATCTTAAGAAGTACTGCTTGTTCCCAAGTCTCGGCTTAATATTTTTGATGTATCAGTTTTGTTTTACTACTGTATCTCTATAGTCAAGTTTGGGCCTTCAGCTCAGAGCACATTGGATCTTGAAGTTTGCTTGATATGAAGGTTACTGTGACTTGGAGATTGATTCATTTGTGGAAAGGAAGAGAACAAAACGTTTGTTTTTTAAAATTGAACTTGGGTCCCACCTTCTCCCAAGGGTTCATAGTGGGTAATATTGATTTATGGTACAAAGCACACTAAATAATAAAATGCTGTATAGAAATTAAAAAGCAGTATGGTTCTACCTGGAAGCTTACATTCTAAGAAATTAGATGTTTTCCAACACTGATGCAGCCATATCAGTGAGGTATCTGCTATATTTTGTGCTGGTAGGACAGTCATGGAGGCCTCTTCAAGGTCAGGGAACATTTGTTCGCTTATCTCACAGCTGCATTAGCACTGGAAAGTTGGATAGGATTGGGAGTGGCAGTATGCTTCTGAGTTACCAGTTGCAGGGGAGCATTAATGGGAGAAAAGTACAAAATACCTTTCTCTCCTGCTTGTGGGTTTTCCAGAGGCAGCTGGCAGGGAAACCCAATGCTGGACTACATGGGCTTTTGGCCTGATCCATCAGGGCTTTCTTAGAATTATTCTAAGAATTCTTAGAATTATTCTACCCTGTTTCTCCTTGGACACTGGGAGCCAAATCAAATAGAAAACCATACCTTTTCTGTAGGATACAGTTTCGTGGTTGAATCTCCAGGGGGAAAAAATTTCAACATAGAGCCACTGAAAACTCTGCCTTTGTGCATCTTTGTGGGGCATATTGTCGTATTCATGTTCTTTCTATGTACTCTTCTGTTTCAGACTTTTCTGTTTGTTAAAAAGACTATGGGTATTTTAAAGTCAAAACTGAGTCTGCTACTATGGTCAAGTTGCAGGTACTTTCATTTGACTTATGAAAATGCTGAATCTCTCTGGCACAATTAATGCACTGGATACATGCAGAAGAGTAGATGTGCTTCAGTTAGGCCATCCCTTTTGGATGGATCAAGGATAACATTTCACTTTCCTGAATATCTGGCTCTTGTCAAACGGAGGCTGGATGTTTTACTAGCTTTTGTATAGTACAGTAGAAACGTATAAAGATATTCAAGTCTTGAGACTAGAGAGGTGAATTTGTGGACAAACTGAAAGGGCAGTAAATCTAAATTTTAATTTGTTTTGAAGTTGCTTAGAAAGTATTACATTTGTTCTAAAATTTCAAGATTAAATGCGTTTTGAATTTATATAGCAAAACTTTCTGTGCACAAACAAGGTTTGGTGAATATCTCAGTAAACAACCTAATATTTTTGTTTCATGATCACAAAAGTGAAGGAGGAGAGGGAGGGTTTTATGAATTAGAATCAATAAATTTAGAAAAGATAGTAGTCTGTTTAGCCACGCTTGTTTTAAAAGCATTAAGATTTGAATGCTGGCTGTTAAAGTGAGCCGATGGCAACATTACAAAGTTTAAACAAATGCCAAAAAAACATTTTCCAGAATTCTCGGATTGTAACAATACCATTAATGAGGGCAAAAAGGTTTTAATGCAATTTGCACGTTCTAAAGTTTCAAAAAGAGGGTTTGAGTTAGTACATTATTAATGTGTGGAACATCTGGAACTGTGTAAAAGCTACAGACATTGAGCAAGTGCAGAGTTTCCCCACTAGGCCTGATGCTGACTGATTTCCTCCCAAGTGAGATGGCTTGTTTTTAAGAAGTTTGAGACAGTAAAATGACAATATCCAGATAAGAGGGAAACATTCCATGAGAGAGAGAGAGAGAGAGAGAGAGAGAGAGAGAGAGAGAGAGAGAGTCTGTGTAGGGTATAAATTAAACTTCCTCACACCTGAAGTCATAGTACTTTCCATATACTGAAGCATCCAAGGTCTAGCAATTCAGGCCATGCTCAGGCAAAGTGTTACTTCAGCTTAATCAGACTTCACTATGATAAACTGTGAGCTGTGGCTCCTTGGGGAGCCATGGACACCAGCCAGGGGAGCGGTGAATTCCGTGCGAAAAACCCACAACCTTGATAATGTATAGCAACCCAAAATGTAGGTTAGGACCCACCAGTGGGTTGTGAGCCAACTTCAGGTGGGTCACACAGTACCTAGAGCAGCCATATTGAAAATATGGAGAGATGAGATGTTGGAGAGGGAAAGGATTGGGTGGTTGTTTTGCTTGTGTCAAGGTTGTAAATAAGACTTTTTTCTGATTCACTTTGCAATTGGAAAATTGCTGAGGAATAACCCAACTTATTGCTGCAGTCTCAGGAACACAGCAGGCTCTGGCATCACAATGATGGCACTTCCAGCCATGGCATCATTCTAGTGGGACCCGAACAGATTATCATACTAACCAGTGGGTCCTGGTGCTAAAATGTTTGAGAACCACTGATGTATAGGATCGTAGCCCTAATGGGAAGCTGCGCCCAATGGCCCAGTAAGTCAAGGGAGCCGCTAGTTGAAACTAATGGGAACCACTACATTAAAGTGAAGAGAGGGAGCAAAACACAGGCCTTTTCTTATTATAGTGCATATCTGTCCCCATATCTTGAATTGTTTGTTCCTATGTTACCAAATGGGATTTGTCTCATCCCTTTCCTAAGTGCTTTTGCCTCCCAAAGTGTCCAAACAATATTAAGAGTAGGTATATTGCATATTAAAACCCTACAGGAGTATCCCATACTGCTTGCCTTTGTTTGTGACCCTTTCAAACAAAAATGTTCATGAAATAGTTAGCATAGCTCCCATACCCAAAGAGCTCTTGTTCTAATAAAAGGTATGAAGTTCCAGCAGACAGGCACTGTAAAAGATGTTGTGTAGTGCATAGAATGGACCTTAGAGTAGTGTAGATAAGAAATGCATTTATATTTGTTGAATTTAACAACTTGCATTTTATGTTTTACAAGAAGTTACATTTGCATTTGTATTGGACAGAGAGGAAAACAAATGTAGTTCCATTAAGTACTGTACTGGTTCTGCTTTACCAGCTACTTCTGTGTCTCATAAACACAACATCTCTCTCCATCTCAAAAACCAGCGCACCTCTTCTTCTCATAAACCAATGTGTCTGCATTTCAGAACTGATCTTTATCGTGCCTATGTGAAAATGATGGAGCGGGCAGACTGCGCTTGTGTGAAAGTGCAACACTATTGTCCCTCAGTTGAATGTGGTTACATCGAGAATAATAAGAAAACCATGCCCTGAAAAGTGCCTCTTTACCCAGTTAGGATGTGTTATTTTATGGATTTGATGTCCCTTTTAAAGACATGCAGCACAATTCTATGAATGTTAACTTCAAAGTAGATCCAGTTATGGCTGATGTTGCTTACTGTCAAGTAAGCCTTAGATGTTAAATTTCTATGCCACTTTTAAAATATATATATTTGGATTCCAATTCAGGCACTGATCAAGTCTGGGCTTCATTAGCTACACCATTACTGTGATTCAGTAGCTGAATAGCTGCATGCAAATGCAAGTTCAGCCTGAATAATACTTTATACCCCCAGCATATTAAGAAAAAAGCATGTCCTGGGGGGAGGGGCCAAGTTTGGAATGGGGTGCCACAATTCTCTCTCTTGCCAGAGAGATCTGACATGAAGCCTTCTTTTTGGGGGGATCTACTCTTGAGTAGTACCCCACCCTTAGACCCAGGAGTGGGACTAGGGCTTAAGCGCCACTTGAGCCTGAAAAGCAGCAAGAACTGCTGTTTTGGAAGGCTCAAGCCTGCTGTTTTGAAAAGGAGTGCTTAATCTGGGCACCACTGACAACTCGGAATAGCTCTATTCTCCTGCTTCCCCACACTGAAAACAGCCACAGAAGATTTGGAAAAGAAATTGCAACTTAAATTCAAGAACTACAATCTAAGAACTACAACTCAACAAAATTAAATCGAGGCAAGACATATGTGATTCTACTATCCGAAACAGAAGAAGAGCACTAGACTGAGCAGTTTGAAAGTGACAAGACGAGAGAGGGGTCCCTCTTCCCTCCTCTATGTCGAGAGCAGCAATTGAGATCCTTGGGACTATATCTTAACGTCAATTAACTCTTTGCGAAATAGTGCGGGACTTTATTAAATAGATGAAGATTAAAGACCAAAGATTTAAGACTGGAGCCGCGATGGAGAAATAAAAGACAAATTGGGAGTGAAGACAGCAGATTTCCCCCTTCTTTCTTCTTGTGATTCAGTAGAAAGACTTACATGATTTAAAGACAACTTGACACCAACTTTTTTTTCTCATATGACCAGTGAAGTATTCTTGAAGGACTTGCAAGACATTAGAGAAAACTGATTAGTTTGGACAGAGCCTGGATTGATACTGATTTTTGAAATAAATTTGGACGTATTAGGGTGAGTTAGCCTGTTTTGCTTACTTGGAATTGTTATGTGGATTACGATGGGGATGGAAGACAGACGTGGGAGATTTATAGTTGACGCTGTTTGAGGAATCCCCTGTTCTAACGGAGGAATGTATGAGGGGGAGAGATTCCTGGCAGTAATCGAATTTGGTAGCTATATTTAAATTGTAAATTGTGGAATTGATTGAACTTACAACTGGGCTGTTTGGGCTGTTTGAAAAAGAAGATGGTGCATTAAAAAAACAGAGCGATCAGAAAAAACAAAGAACAAAGATTTATATTACTTTCACTTTTACTGGCTGAACTGGTTATATCAAGTATACATTTTGATGCTAGCTGCACCTTGAGACCAAAAGATGTAAAGACAAGAAAGAATACAAGAACTTTAAGACAAGACAATACCAGGCAGTCTACTCAGATTTTATTGATCCAATTACTCTCAGAAATTCGGCAGGTGCGGCAAGAAGTTACAATTATTAAGAATATTGGAGAGAAAGTTTTACAAGATTTGGAGAGCCTATCAGAAGAAGTTAGGTATCCTGATAAATTTATGAATGAAATTAAAAAGGAAGACAGCACAATAGACCAAACAGAGAGACGCTGTTTGAAGTTGGAATCGGACCAGTCAGGGTCTATGACTAGAATGCAGGGCGTCTTGGAGATAAAAACAGAGGTTACTGGAAGGCAAATTGCAGGCACGCTAGCTCCAGGAAGGGAAGTAGTACCAATGGAGGAACAAACAAAGCCTACACGGGAGACATATAGGGAGCTGAAGTCAAACCCTATCGAACAAGAAATGGACCTACAAGAATTTTACAGAGAGTTGGAGATAAATTCCAGGAAACAACATTTGGACCTATTAATGTTCAAGACTGAGATGCAGAATCTTTCTCAAGGAGGAAGAGATACTGTAATAACGTAAGGGACGCAAATAGGGGAAATTGGCACAAACTGAGAATGAGGAATAAAAAGTGGAAGAAGAAGAGGGGAAGAACCTGTGAGTGAAAGACACCCAGAATATGGTGACTGAATTAGGGAAGATATAGCCAACGAGAAAAAGATAATACTTAAATAAGGGAGACTGATGAAAGTATAAGATGTTTATTAAATGTGATCTTCCCCTCAAAGCTAAAAACAATTCAGAAGAAGTTATTTTTTCTTTTTCTTTTTGCTATTCTTATGTACCAATTAGAGAAATTGAAAGTAGGAAGTGTATGCCGATTCGAGAGATACTTAAGAAGCAAAATACAGCCAAACATGCACTGCCAAAGAAGATGATTGAACAAGATTTTTTTTAAAAGTGGTAAATTTATGGAGGGATAGCAGAATTGATAAACATCAGAAGTTAATGTATTATGATATAGAAAGGTTAGAGTTAATTAGATAATTATAAATGGAAAATAAGAGTTAGTAAGTTTTGTATACAGGACAATTAAGCAATGTTAAAGTCATGGTATAGACTGTATGCAAACATTAATATAGGTAAGATAACTAAGCTGTAATCAGTGTGGACCTTTTGTGTGAACCTTTGTACCCTTTTCCTATGTACTACCCTTTCCATTCCCCATACCTATATATAAAAACTTGAAAAAGCATGTCCTTTTTTCCTTCTTACCTCCTTAGTTATTGTTTATTATTCATGAAGACCTGGGTCAGAGATTACCACCCCTTATGGTTTGCTTGACTCTTGGTAAGCATGTTGCTATTCCTTTCTCATGTTATTTCTCTCTGATCTCTTCAATTAAGATGTGAAAGCCTACACAGAGGCCTATTGGCAGTGTTGTTTCTTTCATAGATATTTCCTCTTAAACTCAGTAGAGTCAGCTGGGGAATTTCAAAAGACAAGGTGGCCTTTTCAAGCCTTACCAAAGTTCTCATGGCTTAAATATATTTTCAGTTTCTCCTTGTCCTTCCCCACCTTTGCCAAAATCAAAGACAAGAGTTTAAAAGGCCAATGTAAACAGGTTAGCATCAGACAGCGGTAGGAGTTCAGTTTTTGTTGGTTTGCTGCAAAATTTAGTGGGAATAGTTTATGAGTTTTATTCCTGTCCTCTCTTTGTAGCTTTGGCACTACAAATTTAGCACAGACCATATATCACATATAATAGATATTTATTTTTAAACGTGGCTTTGCTGCACTTTTTCAAATAAACAGAATATACAAGATTTAGAACAACTTAAAATAAAAAATAAATAAAAATACAAGGCAGTTAAAAATAGTGAAAAACCAACAATCTTGGTAAAACTCCAGCTATTAAAAGCTAGCGCAAATGAATTCATTTAAATCTGAAGCCTAAAACTGAAGATGAGGTTGATCCTGGGAAACATTCCTGGAAAGGATACAGGCCATCCTGTTCATGAACCAACAATTGCTTTATGTAGTGGGTTGTTTGGGGGTGGGATTTATGTTCTCCATAACTATTCCCACTCTCTGGATTTGACAAGAGTGGCCCTACTAATAAATAACTCTCAATGACCCTACTAATAAATAACCCCCAAATTCCCGTGGCACACCTTTAGACCATTTGTGGCACACCAATGTGCTGTGGTACATTGGTTGAAAATAGCTTCTCTAGAGGTTTTCCCTAATAGAGCAAATAGTGGCATGCCCCTTTGGAACCTTCCCATGGATACCTGAAACTGTGGATACTGTGGGGATGCCTTTTTAAAGCTAGGGGAACATCAGTGGTTTTGCTGCAGCAAGGTTAAAAAATGAGATTTGTTTAATGTCCCCCTATCTTTTTAATTTTTTTTAATCCCTTTCATGGATCACTGCCTTTTCGTGGTGAAGGGGCTTGAGTAGCTCAATGAAGCTGTGAGCTATGCCATGTAGGGTTACCCAAGATGGACAGGTCATAGTAGAGAGTTCTGACTAAACGTGATCCGCTGGAGGAGGAAATGGCAACCCACTCCAGTACTCTTGCCAAGAAAACCCCATGGATTACAAAACTAAAAGGCTAAACGATATGACACTGGAAGATGAGCCCCTCAGGTTGGAAGATGTCCATTATGCTACTGGGGAAGAGCAGAACACGAGTACTAGTAGCTCCAGAAAGAGTGAAGTAGCTGGGCCAAAACCGGAAGGAAGCTCAGCTGTGGATGTGTCTGGAAGTGAAAGGAAAGTGCGATGCTGCAAAGAACACTACTGCATAGGAACCTGGAACGTCAGATCTATGAATCAAGGTAAGCTAGATGTGGTCAAACCTGAGATGTCAAGGCTGAACATCGACATCATGGGAGTTAGTGAACTAAAATGGACAGGAATGGGAGAATTTAATTCAGATGACCACTATATCTGCTACTTTGGGCAGGAATCCCTTAGAAGAAATGGAGTAGCCTTCATAGTGAACAAGAGAGTGAGAACAGCAGTACTGGGGTATAACCTCAAAAATGATAGAATGATTTCCATTTGGATCCAGGGCAAACCTTTCCACATCACAGTAATCCAAGTCTACGCCCCAACCACTGATGCTGAAGAGGAAGAAGTTGACCATTTCTATGAAGACCTAGAACAGCTTATAGAATTAACACCCATCATTAATTCTTCCTTCTCATCATAGGGGATTGGAATGCTAAAGTAGGCAGCCAAGAGGTAATAGGAATAACAGGCAAGTTTGGTCTTGGAGTACAAAATGAAGCAGGGCAAAGACTGATAGAGTTTTGTCAGGAGAACACATTAGTCATAGCAAACACCCTTTTCCAGCAACACAAACGGCGACTGTACACATGGACTTCACCAGATGGTCTACATCAAAATCAGATTGATTACATTCTTTGAAGCCAAAGGTGGAGAAGTTCTATACACGCAGTAAAAACAAGGCCTGGAGCTGACTGTGGCTCAGATCATGAGCTTCTTATTGCCAAATTCAGGCTTAAACTTAAAAAAGTAGGGAAAACCACTAGGCCCTCCACCTATGACCTAAATCAGATCCCATACGAATATACAGTGGAGGTGACAAATAGATTTAGAGGCTTAGATTTGGTAGACAGAGTGCCTGAAGAACTTTGGACGGAGGTCTGTAACATTGTACAGGAGGCAGCAACTAAAACCATCCCAAAGAGAAAGAAATGCAAGAAGGCAAAGTGGCTGTCTGACGAAGCTTTACAAATAGCTGAGGAAAGAAGGGAAGCCAACAGCAAGGGAGAAAGGGAAAGATATACCCAACTGAATGCAGATTTCCAGAGAAAAGCAAGGAAAGATAGGAAGGCCTTCCTAAATGAGCAAGGCAAAGAAATAGAGGAAAACAACAGAATGGGAAAGACTAGAGATCTTTTCAAGAAAATTGGGGATGTCAAAGGTAGCACAATAAAGGTCAAGAACGGCAAGGACCTAAGAGAGGCAGATGAGATTAAGAAGAGGTGGCAAGAATACACAGAAGAACTCTATAAGGCCGATCTAAATGTTCCTGATAACCACCATGGTGCGGTCACTGAGCTCGAACCTGACATCCTGGAGTGTGAAGTCAAGTGGGCTTTAGAAAGCCTCACTAACAACAAAGCTAGTGGAGGTGACAGCATTCCAGCGGAATTACTCAAAATCTTAAAAATCTTAAAAGATGATGCTGTCAAAGAGCTGCACTCCATATGCCAGCAAATTTGGAAAACCCAGCAGTGGCCACAAGACTGGAAAAGATCAGTTTACATTCCAATCCCAAAGAAAGGCAATGCCAAAGATTGCTCAAACTACCGCACCATTGCACTCATTTCACATGCTAGCAAGGTGATGCTCAAAATCCTACAAGCTAGGCTCAGCAGTATGTGAATCGAGATCTACCAGATGTACAAGCTGGTTTCCGAAGAGGCAGAGGAACTAGAGATCAAATTGCCAACATTCGCTGGATCATGGAGAAAGCAAGAGAGTTTCAGAAAAAACATCTACCTCTGCTTCATTGACTATGCTAAAGCCTTTGATTGTGTGGATCACAACAAACTGTGGCAAGTTCTTGAAGAGATGGGAGTACCAGACCACCTTATCTGTCTTCTGAGAAACCTGTATGCGGGTCAGGAAGCAACAGTTAGAACTGGACATGGAACAACTGATTGGTTTCAAATTGGGAAAGGAGTACGACAAGGCTGTATACTGCCACCCTGCTTATTTAACTTATATGCAGAGTACATCATGAGGAAGGCAGGGCTGGATGATTCACAAGCTGGAATCAAGATTGCTGGGAGAAATATCAACAACCTTAGATATGCAGACAATACCACTCTAATGGCAGAAAGTGAGGAAGACCTAATTAACCTTCTGATGAGGGTGAAAGAGGAAAGTGCCAAAATTGGCTTGAAGCTCAACATTAAAAAAACTAAGATCATGGCCACCACTCCCATCACTTCCTAGCAAATAGAAGGGGAAGAAATGGATGCAGTGACAGACTTTATCTTCCTGGGCTCCAAGATCACCACAGATGGTGATTGCAGCCATGAAATTAAAAGACGTTTACTTCTTGGGGGGAAAGCTATGGCGAACCTAGACAACTTAATAAAAAGCCGAGACATCACCCTGCCAACAAAGGTTCGCATTGTCAAAGCTATGGTTTTCCCAGTAGCAATGTATGGCTGTGAGAGCTGGACCATAAGAAAGGCAGAGCGCCGAAGAATAGATGCTTTTGAATTATGGTGTTGGAGAAGACTCTTGAGAGTCCCCTGGACTGCAAGGAGATCCAATCAGTCAATCCTCCAGGAGGTCAAGCCTGATTGCTCCCTGGAAGGACAAATCCTGAAGGTGAAGCTCAAATACTTTGGCCACCTCATGAGAAGAGAGGACTCTTTAGAAAAGACCCTCCTGCTGGGAAAGATGGAAGGCAAAAGGAGAAGGGGGCGGCAGAGGATGAGATGGTTAGATAGTGTCACCGAAGCAACGAACATGAAATTGGGCGAACTCAGGAAGCTAGTGGAGGGCAGGGAGGCCTGGCGTGCTGTGGTCCATGGGGTCGCGAAGAGTCGGACACGACTTAGCGACTAAACAACAAGAACAGTCTTTTTAATAGGCATCCCAGTATCCAGGGTATCTGTTGATAACTGAAACTGTGGATACTGAATCATACTGTGGATACTGGGGCACACCTATAACAGCTTTGGGGTGAGGGACTGATTTTTATTTGGAAAACTCCTTCCCCATGGTTGAATTCCCAAGGCAAATTGCCTCCCTGCTGTCTCTGCTTTGTTCCAAACTTTAAAGAGACAGGGGATCCTTAGGGCTTGGCCCTAAGGGTATTGAGGGAGAAGAAAGTGAAAGAGCAATTGCTGACTCTGCTTCTGCCCCACACCAACTAGTCCTTGAAGCTTCTTCTGTACTGACTGACTTTTCCAGATGCTTTTAGACTCTAATCCTCTTCCCCAGATTTCAACTGGCAGAGAAGGACTTTGGTCTGCCTGTATGACGGGTTGTTTAAAGCAAATACCAGTCAAAAGCTTTCATCAATATTTTCTGCTTCTGTCTAGCACAGCAAATTAAGTTCCACAATCTATGGAAAAGGCAAGGACAATATGAGAAGTTGGCAGATCAAACAGATAGATGGGTTGATGTGACATTGTCGTGATTCCAAGTACATTATGGATGACTGAGGTGAAAAAAGAAAGTGTTTTCGGTGTACTATATTACTTTGTGCAGTGTGCAGAATTGGACAATAGGTTTACTGCAATATCTGGGATTGTATAACCTGCATCAAGACACCTGCTTCAGTGCCTGTGAGGTCACTAAAACCCTGCTGCTTGTCTTGGCTGTTAGAGGGGATGGAAAGTTTCCACCCCTTCATAGAATAATTCTGCCGAGAATGGCTTTTATCAACAGCATCTTCTTACTATTAGCAATGCAGTGAGACCAGACCAAATGGATGGCTGAAATGCTATTAAGTTTGGAGCCATGTGAAATAATAGTTCTTACATTTTTAAAGTTGATATTTTATTGTATACAGTGTAGTTGGGTATTTATTCTCTTGCTTCACATCATTTTTTAATCTGTCAAGTTCAGTTTCTTTGCTTGGTTGGTTACTGCTAATGGTTAATATGGGCAGGTATGGACCATTCAGATTTTGTATTTTTCGGTGATGTTTCAGGCATGTGTGATGGTAAATCTTGAGTGGATTATTAACTTTTGAACTGATTCTTCACCCATCAAAATCTGCTCCTGAAGAAAACAAAAGCTGAAAGAGTAAAGATCCTATACTCTGCCTTATAGGAATAGTAGAACATAGGATTTAGCACTAGACTCCAGTTACCCTGATGATAGGCAGCTTCTAATGTGGTTGTGCTAGCCATGTGCCCCAGCATGTGGTAGAAAGTGAGATGTGACCACCCTCTACAGAAGTTCACTAAATTCTTGTAACATTATTTCACTGATTTAGAATCACACTTGCATTGCTTCTGTTGCAACCAATTGTCACATCATCACCAAATGTCTGCACTGCAGAGCTCCACGGTGTACAATGTTAGAGGGAACAGTAGCTGCAAGGCAACCAGCGTATACATCATCAGTATATGACAGTGTATACATCAGTATACAAGGCATCAGTAATACAACTGAGAAACTGGCAGAAACATAGGGGTGAGTTCTATTTTCCCTTTATAATAAATCAGTGGTAGATCACACACTTTTCATGCAGAAGGTCCTAGATTCAGTCCCTGGCCTAGGTGCCTTTAAAACGGGATTGGACAGTTTTCTGGAGGAAAAGTTTATTGCAAGCTATAGACCATAATGGGTGGTATAAGCCTCCTTACTTTTGAGGTAGGCTACCTCAGAATGCCAGATGAAGAGGAGTGGCAACAGGATGCAGATATCTTGTTGTCTTGTGTGCTCCTTGAGGCATCTGGTGGGTCACTGTGAGATTCAGGAAGCTGAACTAGATGGGCCCTTGGCCTGATCCACCATGTTCCCTGGCATCTTCAGATAGGGCTGGAAAATATACTGTATTAAACCCTGAAGAGCATTGTAGAGAAAGCTGAGCTAGATGGACAAGTAGTTTGACCACAAAGACCACATCAGTTCATGTGTAGTATATTCTGTATACTTTTGATCCCAGTGACTGTCCACAGCAAGGGTGTCAAACCCGTTCTATACAGTGGGCCGAATAGCACTCATGATGCCTACTGAGGTTTGGAAGTTATATCATTATTAAGCAGATTATGATCTGAAATAAGCACTTTTTTCTCACTTAAGAACTTATGACAGAAAAAAATTACACCACTTTTGAACATATTTTCAAGACATGGGAGAAAATTATCAGGCCAGCAGTCCTTTCAGCATTGACACTTCAGCACAACTCAGCAGCTGAGAACAGCTGGTGGTCGTACTAGGAAAGCTAGAGGGCCAAAGAAAGAGCTTCTGGGGGCTTTTATTCAGCCGACAGGCGTTATCTAGTCTAGGCAGGTATGTTTCTTAAAACAAAGTAATATTAAACACGATGTATATTTCTGGCTTTGAAATAGCCATTTGCTTGGTCACTTGTGGTCACTGTTCCTTCTAAGGCATGTGGTCAAGCAGCCATACACCTCCCAGCTGAGCCCTGAAGAGCTAGACAACCCAAAGTTCAGGGATGATGACATCATCTCTGAACGTCCAGAGGCAACAACTTGGACTAGCAACAAAGGCTGAATAGACACATTTTAACACAACCAAATAAAGGATGATCTTATTTGAAATCTATTAGCCACAGAAATCTGAAGTTACTGCTAATGACATGACTCCAACCATCCCAACAATCAGTGAATGGGTCCCAAACCATGTAGGGCTTTAAAGATTAAACTGGCACCCTAAATTGATTGGAGAATCAAATAGATAACCAAGGCAGATTGCACAAATATGAGGAGTCTCTCCCAATATCCAGGGAGAGACATTTTGACCATTTCAAGTTTACAAGGACACTTCAAGAGCAGCCCTGCATAGAGTGCACCTGTCAAAACTGAAGGTGACTAGAGCATGGATTGCAGTATGATTATGTCAAACTGCTCCAGGAAAGACCATAGTTGGTAACAGGCACTCTTTATCATCCTCCTGATGCTGACACACACAGTCTTTCAAACAAATGAATATTTGAAAATGGAGATGTTTAAATATTTTAATTGGGTTGGTTTGATTAGAGTCTTTTTCTTGTTTCTAGCACCATGAGGAAAAAATGAATATTAGTATTGTACCATGATTTCCACAACTTCAAAACATCATGATTTGTTTCTGTATATCATCCAAATAGAAAACTGTAAACAGCAGTCTTTCCTGGGAATTAAAAATGAGAACAGAATTGTGTGTGTGGAGAGGCAAATGGTTATTCCATTCTAATCCCTGCTGAGACTAGGCACTTTAAATAACAAAGACACAAACAGTTTCACTTGAACAGTGCCAAGATGATACTAGTAGTCAGAGGGACAAGATTTTCCATCCTCTAGCCAAAGGTGGGATAGAGTGGTGGATTTCAACTGGCATCTGCAGGGGCTTTCAGTTTCTGAAATGCCCTGTGGCACTTGCTTTTTACATGGGGGAGGATATTTCCTAGCAACAGCTTCACATCACGTAATGTGGAATCCATAGCGACAGTCAGTGGCAGATTATTGGACATCATGTCTAAAAAAATTACATGCCACACTGGCAGATGGAACTTTTTCCCACTGAATTTCACACCCTGGATAGCAATTTCCTTTAATATTTAATCATGCTGTTAGTTTAAATATCTTGAACACGGAACAGCAGGAAAATAAATGAAGAATTCACGATTGTTTCTTTTCTTTTTTGTTGAAGAGCAGTAAACTGGATCAGAGTGGTTTGCTTGAACACAGTCTTATTTCCAGCTCGATTAACACATTTTACTTGTATATTTCTTCCACTCATCATGCATGTGCGTTCACACATGTGCCATTTAGGCAACAATTACACAGAAATGTTATATGCTACATTTTGTTGGCAAGCATTAATGCTGCTTTTCAAGTGTTTTCTAGTGATCACAAAATGAGAATAAAGTAGGGGTAAAAGCTACATTTAGAAATAATGAGTAATTTGTTCTTAGAAACGTTACTGTGTGAAATAGTGTGGCTTTTATGCAACTTGCATAGGTTGCTTTGACCTAACCATTGTTCTGTACCATTGCAGCCTCCAGGTTTCCCACTCCCTTTGGCATTTCTTAAAGGTTCACTGCTTGAAGTGATTGAGATGTAAAAGAATCCTATGCCCCAGTCGACTGATCACAATCTTATGATGTTTATATCCAAAGGTCCTATCTTGAGGTTTATTATTAATGCATTAATGAACAAAGGTATACTTAAAGGAGCTAAAATTTGCAACATGGAAACATTTTAATTCGTGGACCAATAGCTTTCTGTAACCTTTCAGTGGCAGATTCTGTCATGTGCGTACCAAATCTAATTTAGTTCATATCCTGTATGGAGGTGCATTTTAGCATTGATATTGTCAGTTGCTGTTAACTTGTGGTCAGAATACAGCAGCATTCGTATTCTCTGGTGGTCTGTAATCGGTACTTGCCCGTTAATAGCATCAACCAATCAAATAATTTTTAGTTAATTATTCATCTCTCTTTTAACTGATTCACCAATTATATTTAAATAAATACATTACGCAGACCTCTGTGCAAGTGGAGGACGATGATGGAAATATGTGATATTTTACCAATGAAAGCTTCCACTTACTGTTATAAGAAAAGGCCGTTGTCAACCTTTCATTTTATTTCTAACAATATCATGCTAGAATTATGTTACAATTAACATGGCCTCACAAACAAAAATTAGCTATGTTCTCACCTCATGATCTTGCCCATTAAAAGAATCCTTCATTGATTCTACTAAACCAGTTAAAGTTTGCAGCCCTATATGCCAGGAAGAAAGCTGCCTTAAAGACAATTGGTCGAAGTACTCCAGCTGAGGTGCCTTGTAATGCCTTATAAAGCATTAAAAACGCAACTTCCAATTTGACCCAAAAATCAGAAGTTGTGTATTTTTTGGCCTAAACAGCCGTTCTGAACCCCCCAAACCCGTATGTGGCCTTGGCGGGTTTCAGAAGAGCCTCCGGAGGCAACCGGAGCTGTGCTCCGTTCGCCCTTAGGAGCTTCAGGTTGAGCCAAATTTGGCTCAAAGCAGGTCTGGGGGGACCTGCATTGAATCAAATCTTTGGATTAAAAACCAGTGGATATTTAGGCTCAATCTGTACAGTCTATCTTGTCTGGAAGTGGCCTTTCAGGGTTTTCAGATACGAGTCTTTGCATGCAGGTTCAATCCCTGATACTGTCAGGTAGGAATCGTGAAATGCTCTGTCAATGAGACGTAGCCCCTCTCCAACCTCATCAATATGTAGTGATACATGCAGTGATGTCATTCAGGGGGAACGGACCAGAACGGGCATTCCAGATCCTAACGGGCTTCATGGCTGCTTCCGGGTTTTTTGTTTTGTTTTGTTTTTTCAACATTTGAATTTGAACTCAAAAGTGAGTTCCTGTTCCTAAATCATTTGAATGACACCACTGGATACATGTAAACGTTTATGGGCTAACATAAACCAAAACGAAAATTGATTTGGAAATAGATGAATGCATTCTTATTTGTTGATGATGCAGAAATACGTATAACATCCTGCAAGGATAGAAGTAGTGTTCCTTCTAAGCTGCATAATCACACAACTGGAATCAAAGCCCCATGTAGCTTCCTTCATAGTGCTCCTTAACTGTGCTCCACACAGCCAATTTGATGTGAAACTAATCCTACGTATTTGAGCTCCTGGCCCTCCTGTGACATCATTTCATGTTGCAGGTTGAACTTGCTTGCTTTATAATTGTGAATTGAAGGAATCCTAATAATCGTTAGATGCCAAACGATTGTGTTCCAAACTCACCTCTGGCATAGCACAGTTCATGCAACTTAATGTTTGTTACACAATGATGGGAAAAAGAAAATGGATGTTAGATGCAGGGCAGGAGTGGCAGCAGGACATCACAAGGCCAAGGCACTGTAAGCAATATAAGAAGAGCCCTGCTGGATCAGGCCAAAGGCCCATCTAGTCCAGCTTCCTATATCTCACAGTGGCCCACCAGATGCCTCAGGGACCACTCAAGACAACAAGATGTCTTCATCTTGTTGCCAGTTCTTTAATTCTAGCATTCTGAGTTAGCCTACTTCTAAAGTAAGGAGGTTACACCACCCATCAGGGCCTGTAGCCTGGAATGGACATTTCCTCCAGAAATGTCAGACAGCATCACCACCTCCTATGGCAAGGAATTCCACAGGTTAATTACCCACGGGTTAAAAACGTATTTCGTTTTATCCATTCTAACTCTAACACTCAATTTTAGTGGGTGTCCCCTTGTTCTGGTGTTGAGAGAGGGAAAGAACTCTCTGTTTCCTGGTCCTCAACCAATTCTTAATCCATAAGAGGGCCTGTCTTCTTATTCCCTATGAAGTTCTCTCAGCAGCCTCTCCAGGTCTTAGAAAATCCTCCAGTTGGGCTCCAAGGGTCCAGGTGGGACCTTCCTTTGCGGGTTCAGAACCCACCGATACTTAAATCCGCAGGTTCCGAATCTGCAAGTGTTGTGGGCCCACTATATGCATCTTGCCCTTCGGAAAATAAAGGGAAGGAGCAGAGGTCTGCTTCCTCACTTGTCCGTCCTCATTCATTCATAAGGGGTACATGTGCACAAAGGTGGGATTTCTGGGGACTTGGGCAGGGTAGAGGCACATGGCACCTCTGATCTGAAGATTCTTGCTTGGGCAAAATATCTGAAGAATTTCAAGAGTAGCTAAAAGAGTTCCATTACAACTACTAGTATATTTTAATCAAGGGCGCTACACCTTTTTACATGCATTGTTCCTGTTAAAAGAAAAAAAGACTACGATGTGCCTGTGCCTATTAGCTGTGTTATTCTAGAGTCTTTGACGTTCAAAACATTTCATTTTTCATTACTGTTGTTGCTGTTCACATTTTTCATTATTTAAGGGAGTTATTGAAAAATTGATGGTATGTTGGTACCAGAGAGACATCCTGTAAGCTGCAGTGTTGATTTATGGCACATAGAACATAGTTCAGTGCTTCAGTTTCCTGCTGGCGAGTGGCACTTTGTCATTGTCCCCGAAGAAAAATCATACCAGTGAAATCCCCTGTGTTCCCCCCAAGTTGAGTGATGCATACTCTATCTTCAGAATTGACTATGAATTATTCACCATTTATTGTGCCAGTGTGTGCACATAGTGATCATCATCTTGTTCATAATATGGAGTTTATCACTATGTCCTGGGCCTTGTTTAATTATGTAGTTGTGGTGTGTGGCTTTTTTCCCCTTTTTTTAAAAGCAGTCCTATTTGTGTCAAGTCTGTGAGAGCTACTCCAGATTTTACCTCCATTTTTCTTACACGTTCAGAGGTGTCTCACCAAGGTTTGGGGCACAATGGCCATCTGGTAACGTTTTGTGTACCAACTTTCTGAACAAAATCATGACTGCCGTTATTTATCTGCTCTGGTAGTATGTGACTGCATGAGAGTATTAGACATGCTCTCAGTTTGCACAGCTAGATATAACAAACCTGGCTGGTACCCCTCTGGAGATTAAAGTATGCCCCAAACCCTCTGCCGTAGTTCGTTGGTACACAAATTGATATAGAACCAATTTCCTAATATAGAAGATTTAAAACTCCTTAACTTCTTAAAAAATTACAATGTATTGGGTTCTTTCTTTGCATATGTTTTTATTTAGTTCTCTAACATGCAAAAAAAAGACATGCATAAAAAGACATATGCATAGAAGGATATTTATACGTGCACACTATACTTTAATATAAATATTATAAAACAGAACCCTTTTTCTTTGTATATATTATCTTGAGTTATAATTTCAAGATATAATCTTGAACCCTATATTCCAATAATGTATTAAAAAGAATAAAATGCCTATAAATTTCATTCTCTTATAGTAAGTTAACTTCATCATATCTACTATTGTCATTTAGAGTAGTATGAAATTGATGTCCTTGTATCCTAAGTTCCTCTTCTGTAGGAAAGGAAGACACTTTTGTGCATTCAGGGGAGAGGCATTTTTTGACAATCCCCCTTCTCTGCAACCCTCCACACCCCATGCAGTCATGTTTCAGGGTGGTGGTCCTGTGATACCTTGCCTGCTCCTGATGATTTTCAGTTAGTGCAGAGGACTACTAAGTTGAAGAGGCAGTGGGGCAAGTTCACTTCCATGAATTTCTTTTCATGTGCTCTTTGGGATACAAACCAATGTGTTGAGTTTTTCTAGAGTTTTTCCAGTAAGTTTTATGCCATCATTTCAATATGGCCTTATCTTGACTGACAATTAATAATATACACTAAAATATTAATCTTCAAAACTACACAACCACATTCCTAAAATGTGATGCGAGACTGTCTCTTAGGTTCTATGTACTTTTTAACTAATTTGGTTTAAAACTTTTCAAAAATTACAAGTCACGTTTTTGAGTTCAAGAGTCCAAAAATACATGTGGACTTGTTTGTCTTCTGAAATTGTCACTCAAGAGTAAAACTGGCAATTTGTGTAAATTTAGTAAATAAAATGATTAATCTAGATGAAATATATAACTTCTTAGTAAGACAGCACTATAGCACATGGTCTAGGACAGTGATGGTGAACCTTTTGGGTTTTCCGTGTCAAAAATGCCTAACTTTTATCTGTAGCATGTCACTCCTCACCCCCAACAAAAGAGAATTATTTATTATTTACATACAAATAATGTATTATTTACATATTCATTTATTTTTTTTTAAAAATACAGTCCAATTATATGTGGGGCTATGCATTATATAAAGGAATATCAAATTATTACAGATCATTACAAAAAATCCTCGTTGGTTGTTGTGAAATGCTGGCGTGTCATCTTTGACACACATGTCATAGTTGCCATCACTGGTCTAGAAGGAGAACTCCTAATTCCAAGTCTGGTGCCACTGAAGCTGAGGCCTTCCAAAAGCAATCTTCTCAGGTCACTGGGTTGGCTATATCTGTCTCTTTTATTCCATTTCTGAAGTTTTGTGCTGACTGTATGTAGAACTTCTGTTTGACCCTTCAAACACATTTCCAGCCCACTGGAGACACACTGATTTTGAAGCAGTGCTTATTCAAAAAGAAAATTCTGGTAGCAAACACATGAAGAGCTCTGAATGGTGGCGTAGGGGGTGGGCAGGAGGGCTTTTAGATCAATGTTAGTCTCTTGAGTACCTCTGACATTTTGCACTGGTGCCAATACTGTGAGTTTTATGGAGTACAAACCTAATGTGACTTTCTCACCTCCTTCTCTCTTCCAAATAATACTGCAATTGGTTAGCCATTATAATAATTTTAATGGTGTCTGGAAACAGTTTAATTTATGTTGTCTATATATCTGTCCCAGCAATGTTTTCCCCCTTTATTTTGAATAGAATTGTTTCCTTTAACAGTTGGTGGTGTTGGGATTTTGATAAGAGAGCACACATTAATTTATATTATAGGTTTCTTGGAACAAAGATGTTTATGTTTTTCCTGTTCATCTGCAGGGCTGGCCCAGCCATAGAGGCAAACTCAGCAACCATCTGAAGTATCACTGATGCCAGGGTGCTTGCTTCAGCAATGTAAATACCCTCAAGGAAGCCAGTATCTGTTATTTTGGATGAGTTTACTTTAGACTAGGGCATGCGCAGCGGGTTAAACCGCTGCTGCTGGGCTTTCTGACCGGAAGGTTGGGAGTTCAAGACCATGCAACAGAGTGAGCTGCCATTGCTTGTCCCAGCTCCTGCCAACCTAGCAGTTCGAAAGTACCTAAATACAAGTAGATAAATAGGGACCACTTTGGTGGGAAGGTAACGGCGTTCCGTCATGCTGGCCACATGACACGGAAGCTTGTCCTCAGACAAAACACCGGTTCTACAGGCTTTGAAACGGAGATTAGCACCGCTCCCTACAGTTGGTCACAACTAGATCATTCGATCGTGGGGAAACCTTTACCTTTTTTACTTTAGATTAGGCAGCTTAGCAGCTTGTTGACTAGCGCTATCACTTGCATTACAGGGGACATGATAGAGAGTGTTTTTATCTCTGTGGGCTGCTCAGTGCACAGCTCACAATAAAAAAATTTAAAAGCGTATATGATGAAATAATTTATTGGGCAACTCTTTATCAGTTATTGTCCTATTGTAGATTATGCTGCTCACTGCAAGAGAAGGCAAAGATATGGGGTCAGATTTTAATTCATCTAGGGGAGCAAAAATCTTAGGCCAGCCCTCTTTCTTAACTTATAATTACTCTGTGAAATGCCAAGCACATTGATGAAGTGACAAATAGTAACAGGCATATTTTGGCATTTTGTTCTCTACTGATGTCAGTGGGAAAGAAGGGCAGCCAACAATAGGACCACACAGTTAAGCACATGCTTAATTTTTCATTGAGAACAATAGAACTTTGGCTGGAATGTATCAACAATAATTGTTGATAGAATTTAGAAGTCACCTTTTTAAAGATAAAAAAGCCCTTAAGGCAGAGTCCTTAAGGTTCCTGGGGAGTTGGGAACCACCTAAGCGATTGCGGGAGCAGAGCAACGACAGCAATGTGCTCCTTAGGATCGTTCTGCTGCCAGGGAAGGAGGGTTTTTTTCTACCTGAAGCCTGTGCTGGCCTCTGGAGAGGGGTGCGGGGAGCTCCCCAAACCTGGATATAACTAAAAATCGTGATCGGAAGACACTTTTGGTTTCCAGTTGTGAAAATGGAAGTAGTTTTTGCTCACAATTTTTAGTTATTTCCAGGCTTGGGGAGCCTTGCAGAGGCCGGCACTAGCAGGTGCCGCCTCCCACACGGCTACATTTCATAGCCGCATCAGGTCGCTTCTCAGAGCAACCTGATCAGCTACAAAATGCTGCTTGCCCCTCCAAGAAGTGGCAGACTGGCATTGTGTACCTGCCATATCAGATTGCCGCTTCTCAGAACGACCCAACATGAGTACAAAGGGCCACCCTGCCCCTCCAAGCTGCGCCTGGTCAATCTCCCAAGAAGAGTGGCCTCTACAGAAGCCGCTTCTTGAAGAGACCCAACACGGTGGATACCCAGCTCTGGCCTGCGCCTTCTTGGAGGGGCGAACATCCAAGCCACAAGAATCTCAGGAAAGAAGCCAATGTGCCAAAATCAATTTCTAATTATAATGTCCAAGTAGACAATATACTTATTACATTATTACATGCTTATTACATTATTAGAGCCTGTGTGCTTGATTTTTTTCAAATGTAAATATCATATTCTGGAAGCAGGAATTTGGATCAGGATTGTAGGAGGATTGAACCTTTTGCTTGGTCGTGGTCTGGATCTCCCCACCCACCCCTACAGCTACTGGTTGGAGACAATCCATATTGGGCTAATAGAGAGAAGGATTAAAGCCCCTTCCCCCTACTTCTTTATTCCAGTTGGGTTCCCTATGTATGCTTGTGTAGTTGGTGTTTAAAAATTCAAGCATGGGTACTCTAATCATGCAATAGGAATTCTGTTTAGTTTGACAGGTACTCAGAAATAATGTTTTCACAGGGTCAGACTAGATGAAACCACTAAGAATCACTTCACACATGATGTTGTTTTTTCTCTTGGACAGTGAAGATACAATGAATTGGATTACTTAACAATATTTAGAAGATGAGGAGCTCCATGCAGAAATATGTACTGTACATACTCTCTTTCCAGAATAAGTTCTTTCCATTACATACATACATACATACATAGATAGACCTTTACTGGCATAAACAAAGCAAAAGTCATGATCAAATAAACATAGACAAAGAATGTTGCTAAATGGATAATATGTGTATACTACAGCAAATGGTACATAACCATAATAAAGAGACATTTTGGCATATGTCTTAAATGCAGTTGTTGCTGTCCTTCTTAACTTGGATTTGAAATTGGTTAAAAGTCAGTTACACAGAAGTCTTAGTTAGCACTAGGAGGGTGCAGGAGCGTGGAAGCCCAAGCCTAGGTTTGGCAATCTTCAGCGGGCTTTGGGCCCTTCTGCTTCTGGTCTTGCCAACGATTGTGTTTCTGCCGCTTGCCAGGCTGAAGATCACCAATGGAGGCAGACCACAGGCAGGCATTTTGCATTAAAAACCAATGAGATAGCATGAAAGGTTAGGGGTTATGTGATTACTTCATTACGTCAACCCCGAACTTCTGGAATGCTGAGCTCCTCCAGGCAAGTGCCACATTGAGTGGCACCCACCCCAGGGGCACCTCTGGTTAGCAACAGAAAGTTGGTGCTCGCATTTCTCAGACACAATTAATGGGTGGGTGGGGGACTGCTGAAAGGCACCGTGTTATCCTGCAGCCTGCTTCTAAATCAGGATTGGGCTGCTGCAAAAATATCAGCCCACAGAGATACTATTCTTATGGGGAGGGATGAACAGAAATCTTGTCATCATTTGTGAAAGCAACACAAGTGTTTGTGCTGCCAAATTACATTAACCAAAAATGAAAAAAAAAACTGTTATTCTTGGATTAGCCCAAAAGAGCAGAATGTGTGCCCCTCTTCATATGATAGGCATGTGTCTTTCAAAAATTCATCAGCATATCTTGGATGCTTGGATAAAGTAATTTTTTGTCTGCCCTCTTTGGGAGAAGACTTCCTTTCATTTATGGAACCATTGGAGAATCTATTTCCAAAGAGTTTAATAAAACATAGACTGCCTTACACTGTAAAAACTATTATTCCCCTGGGTGGAAGAGTGACTAACCGTGAACGTTAATGGCTTCTTCCCTTGCCTTCTAACCTTATACCCTACTCTCCTTCTCCCTTTTCAGCCCAAAGTGCAATTGTTTCTCTGGGATAACCTTCCTTTTGAGGTAGCAGTTCCTGTGAGGCATTAGAGTGATATATTTTATTTAGTTTTATTTTTAGAGGCAATTCAGTAGCACTCACCACAATAACAAAAGTGTGTGGCTGTGTTTCTTTCCCTTTGAGTCTTTGTCTTGAATTTTCCGTATATGTGAGTACTACCTATGTATATCTTATTGGGAGGTGAGCATCCCTGAAATGATAATTTAGGGCATAAGCCAGTCACTGTTAGAAGTACTATTGGTTTCAGTGGGAGAGACTTACAAATGCACTAATCCCATTGAAATCAACAGGGCTTAGACATACTTCACGTTAGGTGGACTGTACATTTAGAGCACAATCCTATGCTATGCCGGCCTAGTAAGACCGACATAGCAGGGTGGTATCCTAAAGCCCATTAGGCAGCAGCAATGTCCAGGACGAGGGGAGGTTTTCCCCTTGCACCTGCATAAGCCCTGGTCGCCCCTATGGGCCTGCTGGGATCTGCGCCTGCTGTTTTGCGGCAGGAGCGGCCTGAATCGGGGCCACCCTGGCCGGGGATGGGCTTTAGGATATGGCACTATGGTCATCCTGTGTCACAACCGCCGTTTCTGCCCACTGCACTGCCTAGTTACGCTCTGGAACGCCCTTGTGGAGGCCCTGAGCCAACCAAGTGACACCGATGCCTGATTGTGCATGACTGGCACCGCTGATGGTTGTGGCAGTACCCGAGCACCAGCATTGCTGCTCTAAGCACCACAGTGCTGACGCGGACGCGCTTGATGGCACATTTGCAACAGCGTTCAACTGGCGCAAGAGCTTAGCACTGGCGCAAGAGCTTAGCACTGGCAAGGGGGGTATAGGATTGCGCTGTTAGTTTTTGTTACCCGTTGCTTCAACTTCTGCTGGAAGTGAAAATTATTTAATGGTGATGAAGGAGAAATATTGAAAGCTGAACTATTGTTTCTTCGTAGTCTCTTTAAACTGCTCTTTGTTAAAAAATGTTAACACTATTGAAACTTTACCTACTTGGTGAATTACGGAGTTACTCATACCGCTGGAAGCTGATGGTCATGAACAATTTCACAGACCTAAGCTAATGAAAGGAAAGTGCGATGCTGCAAAGAGCAATACTGCATAGGAACCT
>JAJKFI010000149.1:1302559-1343329 GCA_029204185.1 Lerista edwardsae | reverse complement strand
TCTCTCTCTCTCTCTCTCTCTCTCTCTCTCTCTCTCTCTCTCTCTCTCTCTCTCTGATATCATCCCTTTTCCTGTCTTTTCTAATGCCTGTCATCTTTCAATTGTAAGTCCTCAAAATAGGAGTCTTATCTCTTCTATGTTTTGGGCAGCACCAAACACATCTTTGGAAAGATGGCATTAGTATGCCTTTAAAATGCATGTTCCTCTGAGCAGAAAGCATATTGTTTTCTCGGTAAATATATATTAAGTACTAGGTGGGGTTACAATTACAGGCATACCCCGTTATCTGCTGGGGTTCTGTTCCAGACCCCATCATGGATACCTGAAACCATGGATACCGGGGATGTCTTTTTAAAGATAGGGGAACATAAGTAGTTTTGCTGCAACAAGGTAAAAAAAGATTTAATGTTCCTGTATCTTTTTAATAGGAGTCCCAGTATCCATGGTATCTGTGGTTAACTGAAACCATGGATACTGAATCATTGGATACCAGGGCGTAACTGTAGTTTCACGTACCAGGCTGAGGATGCAATCCTAACCTGGAGTTAGGCCGGCACAGTTAAGCCAGCAAAGTTTGGCTTGCACAAGGGCCACCGTAAAACACGTTTGGACCACTCTTGGAGTCAGAGAGGCAGATGTGCACCATCCTCCCTGACTCCGAGAGTAGTCCAAACACACTTTACGGTGGCCCTTGTGCAGGCCAAACTTCACTAGCCTAATTGATTTGGCACCAATACACCAGGCAAGCATTTTATGATTTATTATCTACAGCCTGAGGTTGCTGGAGAGGTAATTGGATTAAGGGATAAGGGATGCTGAGGCTGTCTGAGGCAGCATTCTGGGAATTCCTTTTGGTTCCAGAGGGAGTGGTTTGCACTGCCTGAGGCCAATTCTGAGACTTGAAAGAAACAAAGCTGAAGGAGTTAAAACAAGGCACAACTCAAGAATGAAGTCTTTTACAGTTATTCTAAACTTTTTTCTTTTTCTTTTATTTATAAGAATCTTATGCATATAAAGTGGAAGTCTGTATTAAAGAACGGGCCAAAGGATAATAGGAATAGAAGATAATTATATTTATACATTAGATCTCTTGATGGTCCAGAGACTATTACATAAGATAACAAGGCAAATATACCTATTTTATTCATCGAGCCTGCTCACCTACTCCTACACGGGTATGGGATGTGTACCTGTAGATCGCACCATGGAACTTGTTAGAGGACTGAAGAGGTGCACTTGTCCCTCTCCTCAGCTAGGAGTGCTCCAGCACTGCCTTGGTTCTCTTCTGACCCATTGTGAGATGAACAGTAGAAGGAGCTTTCTTGTCCTTTTCCTCCCTTCTATGATAAATTAGTGTTTTGTGCTGTGGATGGAAAGTGTCCTCGGTTTTATTTCGGGGTGTCCCTTTATTTGTCATGCACTGTGGTCATTAGATAACCCTAACGATGTGCCTTATAGTGTAGGGATATTGTTATGTCCCACAAAGAGATGTACAATTTGGATGTTTGCCTTTTTTTTCTTAACATTTACAAAATGGAATAGCACCACTCCTTTCAACTTGTGTCCAGTGTGAGACAACCTTAATGGTTAAAGTAATTTTAAAAAACCCTCTCTATAAAATGTTTTAATTGTGCCCTGAGCGGTGGGCACTGACCCTGGCAGATTTATTCAAAATAGTGAGCAAGTTTGGCATCATGCCAGAAGTTTGGACCCAGTCTACTGCGATTCCCATTTACAAAAAAAGGGGGAAATCCCCAGTAATTACAGACCCATTAGCCTTTTGTTCGTTATTGGGAAGATTTATGCTAAATACGTACTTCGCAGAATTTCTGAGTGGGCTCAAGTCCATGATATCTTTGGCCCAGAACAGGCAGGGTTTAGAACAGAAAAGTGTATATTAGACCACTGCCTGGTTCTACCACACCTTATTTCTAAGCAGACCATTCAGGCTAACTCTTGCCTTTTTGTGATGTTTATGGATGCCTGCAGCACCGGTCCCCATTGCCTTAGCGCCAACCCGGGGGTGCCGATCAGTGCCCCACATCGGTGCTAAGCGCGAAGCGTTGGCGCAACCCTATTGTGCCGATACTGCATGGTCTGTAGGATTGCACTGTGAATTAGAAAAAGTAAAATATGAATGTGTTCCTGATGGATCCAAAATTAATTTGTAGTTCTTATTTTTGTCCATCTTATTGTATGCACATGTACATCATCTTGATTTTTTTTTTTTGAAAAAGTAAGAGAGTCAATAATTACAGTTACTTTTTTTTTTTTGGTTTAGATGTTAGATAAACTGAAAGATCGCTGGGTGCATACTGGCTTGTGGGAAAAGCTGGAACTGATCAAAACTGTCACTGTGGAACCCAAAGGGGGTGACAAAGCTGACTTTGATGTGCTGCTGCAAATATACTATGATGCTATTAAATGTAAAAATGGCAAAGGTAAGTGACTCATGCAGAAGTTTGAAAACCTGCTTGCGGAGGCTAGAACTTGACATTAGGGTATACAAAATTGCTGCTGAAACCACCAGGTGTATGTCCCTCTTCCCACTCCCAGTAGCACCTGTTGCTCCTTACCCTGTGTCCTTTTTAAAATCAGGAATGTAATAATAATTTAAATTATCAATTTCATTAAGAATTTTTATTATCTAGATCAGCATTCTCCAAACTCCAGCCTGCAGGCCGGATCCAGTGACTGCTTCTGCCGGGTGACCAGCGCTTACATTCCACCGGGGAGCGTTGGGACAGCTATAATTACAGCCCCCAAGGTTCACCATGGCCAGCCACTTCCAGTTTCTGTCAACCTGCAGGCCATGCACACAGCGTTCTGGGCAGGCATGGCTGGCTGTGCTGACACTTGGGAGCTGTAGCTGTGGCTATACCAATGCTACCCGGTGGAACGGTAAGTGCCGGCTGCATCAGGGAGATTTCTAGATATAGAAAAATAGCATGCATAGTAGTGAAAGGGAAGGAGAAGTATAATTAAAACTTGAACAAAAATGTAAAGGAATGAAGTGGCCAAGCCATGCTAAGAGTGACAGTTGTGTACTTTGTGATAAAAGCATGAAATTTAGTTATGTACAAAGGTACCCTTTGTATGTAGATACAATGCTTTCTCAGTAACATCACTTACGTTATGGCGTTCCCTCCCTCAGGAAGTCTGACTGGCCGGATTGCTAATAGATTGCTTTTTAGAAAAGGCAGCAAAAATTCATTTGCTTCATCTACCTTTCAAAAAATTCTGGTCTTTTGTCCTAGGCAACAAGTTTAGTTGATTTTGAAAATTCTTTTAATGTAATACACCACATCCCAAAGAATTCAAACAGGTGCACTCTTAATTCACCTGTTCTGAAAAATTAGATTTATTACCAAAGAATTGTTTGCAGCTTGACTTTTGGTGTTGAAATAACCTTTATTAATTGAACTAAGCTTTGTTCCTAGAATGCTTTGTATAAAATAAAATGGTAAACAATATTTTTAGATAAAGTTGGTGGTTGATATGTGTTATTTGTTATATATTCTGGCAATAAATATATCTCAGGAGAATGCCCTTAGACTTTCCCAAGAAAGGGGAATCCTATAGTTTACGGAGCAGGTGTCCATGTGCCATTTATGTTTGAATAGGGTGCATGGATGGTAATGCTAAAAGAGCATTTTGCTGAACTGTGATAGGGATGAATAAGGTCATTAAGGTATATAAAGGCCATTTTGCTAAATTTAAAAAAAAAAAAGAATATGTGAAGTTTGTCACTCTTTTTTGTCCTGGCCAGCAGTACTTCTAGCCCCGATGGGTGCCATTGCCATGTATGCATGCATATGCATAGGTACACATTTTTGGGCTCTTTTCTAAGGATCTGTGTTCCCTAATGCAGCTGTGATGGTCCATTGTAGATAAAATAACTATAGGTCCTGGTGCACATTGGAGACCAGTGCACCAATTTTGCAATAAATTTATTGCAAAAGCCTACTTCACTAAATGCACAAATTGGCCAATGAAAGAGTTGAAAATACCATTATATTTATTGGTTCCCACTTCATACAACTAAATGCATAATCTTCTGTATCATCTGTCTCCAGAAGAGTAGCTTCATTAGCCTGCTGTAGCAGATACCCACTAAAACACAAGCCAGAATTATCTGATACTATGACAACTAACAAATATAGGGTATTATTGTATCACTTTTAGTTGTTGGAAGCCTTTCTGTGCCTCTCAGATATCTGGTGGCATGGTCCTCACCAGAGCTCCAGCATACAAGCTACTATGTGGGAGTAGCCTGAGCTACTGGAAAATGTGTTGTGCTGATATCATGATACACGTTTTCATGAATTTCTATTCATTAGATGTCTCATGTGGACATTGCAGTCTTAAAATGAGCATTTCAGGTACTCAACAAAAATCGTAGACAGCCTTTAATCATTTTATTAAATTGTTTCTGTTTCAGATGGTGCACTTCTAATTGCCGTCTGCAGAGGTAAAGTTAGTGAAGGTTTGGATTTCTCTGATGACAATGCCCGTGCTGTCATAACTATAGGAATTCCATTTCCAAATGTGAAGGACCTTCAGGTACGATATTCACCCTGCTATAATCTGTTGTGCCATATTTGATTTCAGTGTTTTTTTTCTCTGTTATACAGTATGTAGTCATGGCATTCGTGTCGGGACTCATTGGAAGTGATATCATTAACCTGGAAAGTGATGTTGTGGCAGGAAGTGATATCATCAAGCAGGAAGTGCTGTCATTGCAACATAATCAAATGACATTCCTGAAATGTAAATTGGCATTCTTGGACTGCAGCAATTGTACAACCATGAAACATCCCTAACAGAAAGCAAGATGAGGACAAAATATGATGTAAAAGCACTGAACTAAAAGCAATTTAAAAATTTAAAAATTGTTAACACTCACAAAAGGAATATAACAAGAGTAAGGTCTGCAGTTTCCAAGATGGCCGCTCCCAGCTTTCCATGAGCCACCTGACATCAGGTCATGACTTACCAAGTAGGCCCCGACCTGCAGTTTGAATAACATTTGTCTAAAATCTAGATTTTTGATCATCCTGCAATTTGTCTTATGGTGCTATTTACTGTAGATACTCTAAGGGCGAAAAATGTTTACCCAAAAATCAAGACTAGATTGTCCCGTTGTCCTATCTGAGGGTCAGGGCAATTCAGGGGTGTCCCAGCAGGGATTTAAAAAAAAATCCTTAGCTCCAGCAGCCATGTTTTTTCTTCTTTGCCTCTCCCAGGCTTCTCAAATAGCCAGCACATCCTGTTTATCAGCAAAATCTGGTGGTAGGTTGGATTTGGCCCCCAGGCCATAGTTTGGAGGCCCTGTGCATTTCACAGAAGGGGGAAATGGCACATATTGCATAATCAATACCTTGTTAATGTCTAGAAAAAACAGTGATGCGGCTCAGATTCTTTCCCCCCCTTTCAATCAGGCACCAGGGCAAGTTCCTCACAAGCACCATTCCCTGCGCTTTAAAAAAAAAACCTAATTTATCTGATGGTCATGTAACATTCCATAATTGCTGAAAACCTGCCCTTGCTTTATCTGTGAGATTGTCTTATAGGTGAGTAATTACGGTAAGTGATCCTGAAGAAAAGAGATGTGACACTGCTGGGTAAACTCTGGGATAGAGCACCCAGAGCCTTTAGGGTTTATTGCACATCTGCCAATGTACTTTAGTTCTCTAGTATGTTCAAGTTTTTGGTTCTGTTTTTAGTCAAATTCAGTGTGAGATTTTGCTCCCGATTGGGAACCGGCAAAAGGTATATATGAAGTCTGACCAATTCCGACGCTTCCTAGTACTTCCCAGTTGTAAGAACTGGTGTAGTACACTCCTATTTTTTCTAAGTTTAAAGGAAACAGGGCTACACCACATTAGGTCTGAGTTTCATGCTATGAAATTCTCATACACACCATGTAACCCTAACAACCATGGGATCAGGAGTACCATAGTTGTGGGGCAGCATCTTTATATTTCTTTAGCTGCAATTCTATACACGAATTAAAGAGCAAGTCTCATTGAACACAATATACGCAGGATTCTGTTCTTTTTCATTTGGACTTTAAGACCAGAAAGTAGGAAAAAGATACACTTAACTCGGAGCGCAATCCTAACGTGCACTGGAACAGGCAGGCCAACTGACTGGGAGGCAGCTGCAGCTCACTGCAGGGCAAGGGGGTATGTTCCCCTTGCCCCAGGGTAAGCCCAAGCCAGCTTTATGGGGCTGCTCAGATCTAGTCCCGCAAAATAGCAGGTGCAAGTCCATGCAGCCAGGAACAGCTCCTTCCCTTTCTCTGCCCACTGTTCCACCCAATTACACCTCCTGCTTGCCTCCAGTATGCTCTTGGTGCAGGCCTTCACTAGCAGAACTATGCCCATGCACAGCCAGCACAGCTGGCAGGCTGTGCTGTGCATGTGCACCCGCACTGCTGCAGTACATTTCTGACAGCACTGGTCCAGCACAAGGATTGCGCTCTCAGTTTGTCTTTGTGGTCATAAAAGGATATCCAGAGTCTGTTCCTAAGAATTTTCATATTTTCAACTCCCTACCAATAATCCTTTAAAGGCTGTTTGGAGTTGGATCTGAATGATAGACTTTAGCATGTTGCACAATATCTTACAATGTTAGAATTGGAAGGGATCTTGGCTGTCATCTAGTCTGACACCCTGTTTAGTGCTATTCAGCTCTGCTGGAAAACTTCCAAAGTGGGAGAGTCTACTACTGCATGAGGCAGATTGTTCTAGTGCAACAGTTAGGAAATTCTTACTATTATAAAATTCTTTCTCATGTCTTCCCTAAATCTCCTCCCCTGTAGTTTCAACCCATTGGTTCTAGTTCTGCCTTCAGAGGTTAACAAAAATAAATCTTCTCCTTCTGGGTTACCCCTGTTCAAATAATTGAAGACAGTCTTACCCACACTAAACATACCAGGCTCTTTCAACCATTGCTCTTAGGACCTGCTTTCCAGACCCTCCCCATCTTAATTGCTGTCTTCTGAACCTGTTACAGCTTATCATAATTATTGTTAAAATATATGATGCCCAAAACTTGATAAAATATTCCAAGGGCAAAATAGTGCACAACTTTTGCTTCTTGTACTCTGGACTATATGCCTTTATTAAAGCTACCTAGTATTGCATTAGCTTTTTGTACAGATGCATCACAATCATAGGGACGTGGTGGCGCAGCAGGTTAATCCGCTGTTGCTGGGGTTTCCAACCGGAAAGTAAGCAGTTCGAAAGCACCTAAATGCAAGTAGATAAATAGGGACCACTTCGGTGGAAAGGTAACAGTGTTAGCTCTATGACGTATAGTCATGCCGGCCACATGACCACGGAAGCTTGTCCTTGGACAAAATGCAGGCTCTACAGGCTTTGAAACGGAGATGAGCACCGCCCCCTACAGTCAGTCATGACTAGACCATTCGGTCGTGGGGAAACCTTTACCTTTACCTATCACACTCATGGTCAGTTAGTGGTCCACTAAAAAACCCAATCCTATCCACACAATACACTCACAGGCTGCCCTCATTGCAGCTGCTGCAATGCTCTGCACCACCAATGATACACCACCAATCAGCAGTGGCATGCCTCAGACCGGTCATCAGAGCAGGTAAAGTAGAGATGGGCAGATTGAGCTGGATTGGTGGTGGATTGCAGTGATGTCTGCAAAATCCAGTACCCCTGCCCTGGACCATACATGCCCTCTTCAGCCTAACATGTTTAAACCAGCAAAATATCTGGCATAATAGGCCTACTTGGAACCTGGGAGCGCTGGAGAAGGTAAGTAAAAATGTTCTGTCCCAGCATTGCAAAGGCTGGCCCTGGATAGAATTGGGCCCTCAGACATTTAGATCTTCCCCCATAAGCCAGTTATATTATATACTAGCTTTTTGTTACCCGGCGTTGCCCGGGTAACAAAATGATCTTCCAGAGTTTATGAGTTTTGCACCCCTTCTCACCCCCCATGCTGACGGGGGCCGAACCTGGACTCCAACCGCGCCAGGAGCGTTGCCGCTCACCTCGGTGACCCTGGAAACTACGGTTCCGACGCTGATTTTGGCCGTTTTTTACTGTTTTCATGTGGGGGCCCCTGCGCACCCCACCCCGGGGGTGCTAGGGGGGCCTGACCCCCGCAGTGTTTGTCACCAGGCTGCAAGGCACGCACATGCCGAGTCTGGCTCCAATCGCTCCAGGCATCGCAGTGGGGCATGGCGGACATCTTGTTTCACACCCCTTCTTGCCCCTCCATACCAAGGGGGGCGAACCCGGACTCTGACGGTGTCAGGAGCATCGCCGCTCGCCCCGGCAACCCCGGAAACTATAGATTCAATGTTGATTTCAGCCATTTTCGACCATTTTCACATGGGCACTCCCACGTACCCCCACCCCCAGGGGCGCTAAGGGGGTCCGAACCCTGCAGAGTTTGTTGCCAGGCCGCAAGGTGTATGCATGCCACGTTTTGTGTCAATTGGTCCAGGCGTTCCAGCACGGCATGGCGGATGTTTTCTTTCGCACCCCTTCTTGCCCCCCACATCTTGGGGGGGGGGGCTGAACCCGGACTCCAACAGCGTTGGGAGCGTCGCCGGTCGTCTCGGTGACCCCGGAAACTGTGGATTTGACACCGATTTTGGCTGTTTTTGACCATTTTCACGTGGGGAGCCCCGCGGACCCCCACCCCCGGGGGTGCTAGGGGGCCCCGCCCCCCGCAGTGTTTGTCGCCAGGCCGCAAGGTGTATGCGTGCCAGGTTTCGTGCTGATTGCTCCAGGCATTGAGGATCCTATGCGAAACACACACACACACACACACACACACACACACACACACACACGTTCTTTATATATATAGATAATATAATACTTGTGTCTCCCCCATATTATATTTGTGTCTCTGATTTTTGTTTTCTGCATGCAGGACTTTTACATATTGCCATTAAAACTTCATATTGCTAGTATGGGCCCAGTGACTGAGTCTGTCAAGATAATTTTTAAACCTGATCCAGTCTTTTGGGATGTTTGCTTCCTCCCCCACCTTGCAGCTTTGTGTAATTTGTAGGTTTGATAAGGATTCCCTCTACCGCCCCATGCACGTCACTTAAAAACCTTGTATTGAACAAGATAGAGCCCTGTGATATGCCATTCAAAACCTCTCTCCAAGTTGATAATGGAACCATTTTATTAGCACTGGTTGGGAACAGTTGTTCAACCAGCTTTGAATCCACTCAACAGTAGTACCTTCTAGCCCACATTTTACAATTTTATCAACAAGGTCATCATGGTAGACTTTGCCAAATGGTTTGCTGAAATCCAGTTACCCTGTGTCTTTTAGTTTACATTAGAACAAATAAATAAAACTTTCAGTTCCCTTTGCTTTTAATTTAAATGTTTGTTAAACTGAATTAATTATAGAAAAGATGAAGCCTTTTATGTCATATATCAGCCATGTTAAGGAAGAATGGATCTGCAGACTTTCAAAGACTCTGTTACAAAGTTTGAGAACTGTACTAGTTCATCACTGAAGAAAAAGAGGGCTTTTGAATAAGTGCCCTTGTATTATGTACTTGTATTAAGGAAAAGGAGAGAGGGAGAGAGAAAGAGCGTGTGTATTTGAGTACTCTTAGTGGTAAGGTTTGGCTCTGGAGAAGTTGGAAAATGTGTTTCTGAGCCAAAATGACTTCTTTGGCTGTGACCAGATTTCCTGCCTGCCTCTGGGACTTCTAGTATTGAGGTAGGAAAATGTGGGTTTAGAGCTAGTTGTGGTTTGGTGAGTTCAACTCATAATTTACTCTTCTTACAGTGGGGGTTTGAAAATAAGGAAACTTGCTCTGAAATTTTGATAATGGGCAGTTCTGAGATCTAAACCTGAATCTAACGCCCTCAAGGAGGATTTCTGTTTTCCACCTTTCCTAGATGCCTCTGAGATACCATAACTCAGTATGCAGCACATGCAATAGAAGTGTGGTATATGAGCAACTGCGTATAAAAACAATCAATTATCTATATACATACA
Source organism: Lerista edwardsae (assembly GCA_029204185.1). Classification (NCBI taxonomy): domain Eukaryota; kingdom Metazoa; phylum Chordata; class Lepidosauria; order Squamata; family Scincidae; genus Lerista; species Lerista edwardsae. The sequence continues at coordinate 1,333,309 of JAJKFI010000149.1, read as the reverse complement.
AAAACTCAGAGATCCTGGACTTTTCTGTTCCCTTTCCAAGAATACAACTGACATAGTTTGTTCTTTCAATAAATCTAAGCCGCTGTAGTTCAAATATTAACTGACAAAGGTAAACACCAAGTATCCAGCAACATAATTTGTGAACCATGATATAACACATCAATTCAGTTACACATTTCACTGCTTCATAATTGTGTTAGTGACATACTTTCAGGTTCATGACCCTGGCTTCTCACTGCCCTGATGAGAAATCAATTGGATCAAGTGGCTAACATTTTTTGCTGACAAACAGCAACTTTAGGCTGCATGTTCTGGATGTGTATCTGTTAGCCTTATAGTAACTAGCTGAGAAGAAAGATCTCTTATTGAAGATAAATGGCATTCTCCAGAGGGTGCAATCTTCTCTGGAAATGAGTCCCAAGGCATGGGTAGATACAGAGAATTTGTTTTTTGCAGGAAAGTTCAAGTGACTATATTTTCTAGTCACCTCTCACTGGGACATCTTCACGTGTAGGAGTCTTCAGGCTAGTGCATATATGAATAATCATCGCTTATCAGCTGCACAATTCAAATGGTGGGTTGTTCTTTATAAAACTCTGTGCTTTTGACCCAGACATCTCAAGGTTCACTTCCTTCTGTGTGTACCAGTCTATGTGTTTGTTACCGGATCACCTTTGCTTGTGTGCTTCTAACATTGGAGGATATATCTTTTTGACTGAGATGTTCCTTTTATGGAATACTCTGCTCAAAGAAGTTTGCTTGGCACCAGGTGAAATAATTGTCCTTGGCCTTTTTTGACATGAGCGAAAATCAATTTTGCCAGCTACTTGCTTTTATATCTACAGTTTAATTCTTACTGTGGAATGTTTTTATCATTTTTAAGTATTCATATTTAAAGGCAAGGTATAATTTAAAAGGGATGTGGTGGTGCTGCGGGTTAAACCGCTGCTGCTGGGCTCTCTGCTGTTGGGAGTTCAAGACCATGTGACGGAGCAAGCTCCCGTTGCTTATTTCAGTTCCTGCCAACCTAGCAGTTCAAAAGCACATAAAAATGCAAGTAGATAAATAGGGACCACTTCGGTGGGAAAGTAACAGTGTTCCATGTGCTATGGTGTATAGTCATGCTGGCCACATGACCACAGAAGCTTGTCCTCGGACAAACACCGGCTCTACAGGCTTAGAAACAGATAAGCACCGCCCCCTACAGTTGGTCACGACTAGACCACATACCTTTACCTTTTTATAATTTAAAAAAATGTGTTGACTTGGATGAGTGAATGAGCCCTCACGTGTTCTTATTTCACCCAGTGTTAATTTGCAACACACTGCTTTCCAACTGTCAGTTCACACATTCAAGTGCTAGCCACGGAGTGTTTGGTAATCAAGTGATAAGCATGCATATGTGAGTGAAGCAACTCTTAAGGCTCACATTTAGACTGGACTGTGTTCAGAACTTTCCTTTTGAAAGAATGGAGCAAGTACCTTTGGTACTCCTGCTTTTAGTTGGGGGAGGGAGATCCTAATCAGAAGGACCCTTGATGGGCATGAGTACGTCCATCCTAATGCTGACTCAGTCTTATGTTGACTAAATAGGAGCAGTAGAAACATTATTGTCCTTTATTTTAGAGGGTAGCATTCCTAGGACTGGCTAGCCTCCCTTGCTTGCCTTTCTGTAATATGTTGCTGGGGTAAAATCAGGCAATCTGGCTGCAACATCCAGGCACCACTATTTGTGCCACTGGGGAGCAGCTTACAAGTAGGTGAAACTGCTGGCTGGATCCTTGCTGCTCCATAATGCTACCCTGATAATGACTGTAAAGTGTACTGCTGCTTGGCAGATCTGGGGAGCAAATAGGGTCCCCGATTGTCTTTCATTACTGCTCCTTCAAGTTTGGTTCCCCAGTTTGAGTTTCATCACTAAAAATAAATGCTCTACAAACTTTCTTGCCGCATTTAATTTCTTGCCGCATTTCATAACTTGAGTGCCTGCCTGTCTTCAACAATGTCATCTACCTCTAGCCCCTTTGACCGCTATTGCTTAGATGTAACCCATGCCTGCCTGCCACTGGCACCTTCACATTGGACTGTCAACTAGCCCCTGAACCATTGACCCGTGACCTCTTTGAGAGACCAGGGACCAATCCAAATGAGTCCTGAGAACCTTACCCAGGATGACTCATGCTTGGTCCAGTATAATTGTAGGAGAAAGCATGATCAGGATGTTAGTGTCACTATTTCTTTTAAGTGGGTAGGTGACAGGATAAAAAGATCAATAGCTAGGAAGCAAGGAAATCATGAAACTTTTCACAGAAAAATGGAAGCCATTCTCCAATCCTGTGCAATTCCAGTATGTGTTTGTACAAGGCACTTGTACAAGGAGCCACTTGTACAAGGAAGTGAATGACATAATAAATATATTCCCAAATGAAGGTGTCTTATACTATGCCCAGGTAGCTTAGAATTGTTTAGCTGACTGGCAGCATCTCTCCTAGGCAGAGAGCTCTTTACGAGCTCTGCTGCCTGATATCCTTTTGAACTGGAGATGAACCCAGAGAATACATCTATCATTGAGTTTGGCACATGTCCACATTCCATACCATACAATAGTTTTTTGTCCACTGCAACCTAAACTGGCATCTGCTGATATGTGAAGGGATCACATCAACATTTTCCCCAAAATTTCTCCATTTAGGTATTATCAGAGTAGGATGGCGCCAAAGCACCTTCCATGCTCGAATACAGCCAACCCTCAATTTCATGGACCTTGATTTAATAGACGTTGTAAAGAGACACTGTTTCTTTAAAAATTAAACGTAATGTGTTTTGCATGTGAATTGTTCTGAATGCATTTGGATTTAAATAACTGTTGGTATTAACAGATGATCCTTCACCACCACCCCCATGAATCTGTGAAATTAAGGGTTCACAGTATAGTACCCTGCTTAACCAACGCTATGAAATGCCATATTTTCAAAGCAGGAATTGAGCAGAAGTGTCACAACATCAGTGTAACTCTTCTAATTATAGTGCAGCAATATTTAAAGGAAATTGCGAGTTAAGGGTTCTGGAAACTACCTGTAGTTTAACACTACCTTATAAAGTACTTTTGCCAGATTGCAGTAAGTCCAGCATGATGAAAGGCTTGAAGCTGGCATATCTCCTTTATCAGTGTAGCCTTTAATGTCAGTGCGTGTTCACCATTTATGAAAGCTTTCTCTAAATATGTCATTTGGTGAAGCCTTTGGACAAATAATAGGGCAAAGACAAACTTTCCCTTTTTACCTTCAGTAGTTTACTTTTTTGATCCAATCGAAAAAAAATCCAAAGTGATTTTCTTGTGTTTAGCTTGTCCTTAGCAAGTACTGCTGACCTTTAAGTTTTTACTTTACTGTCAAAGTATGTTGAAGGCTTTAAAAGTGAAGCTATCACCTTGGGGATTTGTAAGGATGACTGACACTTACCACTTCACCTTAGACGCAGTGGCACTGAGCGTATGCAGCAGCGTTGTACCTCAAGGGAAGCTGTTTGATTTTTTCTTCACTTCTGCTTCACTGGAAATGGATTGAATTTTCTCTTCAGAGGAGAATTTTGGTTGCATTAGATTTTAATCAAGTCACTTGTTCGCAGTCCCTCAAAGCCTGCACGACTGTGATGAGTAGATAGGCCTGGGGTGAATGTGCTACATGATTTGTCAAAGCCGCAGAACTTCAAGATCTCAAAGAGGCCACATGCTGTGGTTTGACAACACTAGAAAGTGTTTTCATTGTTGCAATGTTATATAAGCTTCTTCTACTTTGTCCCTGGGATTAAAAGTGCAAAAGGGAAAGAACTGAATCATAATGTGCATTGTGTACCACACACATATGAGAGAAAACAAATGTGGTATAGTGGCTTAAGTGTGGGACAAACAGGGAAGGCCCAGATTCAAACCCCCAAATTGCCATGAATCTTACTGGGTGATCTTGAGCTTCTGTCTAACCTATCTCACAGGGTTGTTGTGAGAATCAAGGAAGGCAGCCATGCATGCTATTCTGAGTTTGATAGAGGGAGGGTAGGATATGAATGCAATGAATTGTGGCATTCATGTGGGTAAAGACCCCTGCTAAGCAAATAGGGAAATACCTTTAACTGGTAAAATAGAGCAAATAGGGATACCTTTAACTGGTAGTGCTCCTCCTTTTAGTGGAAGGGGGAAATTGTCCCTGTTAGTATAGCATATGTTTGAGTGCTTCTTGCTGGTGTTTTCCTTGTGTTCTTTGTTTTCGGGTTATGCTTTGGGGGTTCCTTTTTAAATTTACTGTGTAAACTGTTTTGTGAGCTTTAGTTTGAAAAGCATATTGATATTCAAATAATAATAATAAGCTTGCAGAGCTGCAGTCCTAGGGCTAAATCCTACCCAATTTTCCAGCCCTGGTGTAATTTTCCAGACCTGTCTGCAGCGGCAGTCCTGTTGCTCAAGCGCGGGGGTGCAGATCGGAGCCCTTGCGTCTACGCTATGACATAGCATCAATATAAGGGGTGCAATAGGATTGTGCTGCCCATGTCTATCTGCCTATCTTATTTATCTTATCTATTAAATTTATACCCCATCTTTTGACAAGTGCAATCAAAGCAGTTTACAAAACAAATCCATGTTAAATCAAAATAAAAAATTTGATAAATGGAGTTAAAAGTTAAAGAATGAGAAGCCAGATAAAAATATCAATTAAAATCAATAAAAAGATCCTAGATCCTAAAAACCCATGAGAACAAACATCCTTTGCTTGGTGCCTAAAAGCTAAATGTGAAGATGTTAGAATTAGCATTGGGTCCCACCTAGAGATGTAAAATTTCCAGAAATTTTGAAGCTCGGAAAAAAAGGAAATTTTTTGGGAAAATCGAAAAAAATGCAACATTAGCACTTTTTTTTTCCTTTTCCAGATTGAAAATCATTCTGTTACTTTAGGAACATAAAATATGACTATGAACAATTTGACTTGGCATAAAACTATCGCAACTAGCGTATTAAAAATATAGTGTATCCAAACAATTATTACAAACAGAATTTACCTTTTTTATAATATTTATTTGTAATTGTAACAAATGGAGCAACAATCTCCTGAACTGTTTACTGGTTTATGTGGAACAGACAAAAAAACTGCACAAAACAATTTTTTTTTAAATCCAGAAGTAACAATTATTCATATTTCCTCTCCACAGTATTAAATAAAAAAACCCATTCTCATAAAAAGAAATGAAGAGGGGGGGAAGTGTATAGAAGGGAGTGGGACTAAGTTTCAATGAATGATGAATGAGCATGAAATTTAATCAGAATCATTTTCTGAGCTGTAATTATCAGTATCAGTTTCAGTCTCTGCTTCTGCAGCTACTCTGTTGTGTCTGTCATTATCACAATTATGGACTTTTAAAAACTGAAAATTTGCCCAGATTGAAACAAGCATCTCTACCCTTTCACATGTCAGTTTATTTCTTGATCTAGTGTGTTTCCAAACATAGACCAGATTCTTTCACATGCTGCAGAGGATGGAGGAGTCTGAAGAAGGCGAGAAGCAAGAGGAATCAGAGGCTGTGTTAGAGATGTAAAATTTCTGGAAATTTTGAACCTCAGACAAAAGCCCAGTTTTTGCATTGCAGGGTTCAGTTTGTAACCTAGGACTTGCTTGTTCTCAGTGCACAGAAATTAGAATAATCGGATACCATACATATTTTTAGAAATCATTGAAAAAAATTTGAACACTTTGTCTTAAAATATTTTATTCGTCATGTTAAAATAAAATATTCCATAATCAATTTTTTCTTTTTTCAATTTTTTGGAAAAAAACAAAAATGCTTCAGGGAAAAAACAGGTTTTTACCTAATTTTTCTGGTTTCACAATCAGCCCTCAAGCCTGTATAGCAGAGACGTCATCCAGGTGCACCAGGAACCGGAACGCCTGGATGATTGGCAGCCCTCCACCCCTCTGGCGGAGGCCAGCCACGCCTCCCTGCGCCTCACTGTGCCTCGAATTGCTCCATTTCAGAGTGATGCGGGAGGGCCCAGGAGCAGCTCGCCCGTCCTCGGGAGAGGCGGCGCGGCCCGGGCCCGTCCGCAGAACTAGCGGAACGGCGTACCGGGCCGTTCCGCCAGGATGACACCGCTGCCGTTTAGCAATAATGGTGACTGGGCAACAGTGGTCCCCCCAAAGTTAGCAGGTTGTTTAACCCTTGATGTGCATTGATGAGGTAATGGCTGTTTTGCAACCCACCAAAAATTTGAGTCATGACCAACTGGTGGGCCAAAGACCCACAGTTTGAGAACCCTGCTTTACCCCAATTAAGTATTGCATTTGTTAACTGTGGTTAAGGCTGACATGGTTTCGGTTTAACCAAGGTTTGCTAAACAGTTTCAACTCTGCTTAAGTTATGGGATATAGACAAAATGTCATATGTGAAATAGCCGTTAGAACTTCCATTTAGCATGTTTATACAGCTTGGACCTTTTATGTCTGGTAGCACAGCTTGCCCTTGCAATAGCTCCAAGGCAGCAGCCTCCCCATAATATCTTAGCCCCAGAAGACTAATAGAGACTTGTGTGTTCAGATCTAGCTTTTAGTGACTCCACTAAGCAGCTCTGTTTTTGAAGTACGCTCTTGTGACCGCCCAAGTCTTTATGCATGTGTTATTAAGCCTTAATTCTCACAGATGTTACTCCTCCGTTTTTGTTTTTATTTTGGTGGGAGGGATGTTAAAAGCAGCTGTGTTTAATGCTGCTCCCACTTAAAAGATTTAACTTATAAAAAGACGAGGGTTTCATGACTCACACTGACTTTTATGACTGCTTGGCAGTCATCAAGAGGTAACCTACGTGGAGAGCTACATTGTGAAGGTGTATAATTATTGCTTTTTCAGGTGAAAGTAATGGTCTTAATTTGACATGAAATTTTAAGAATATTTATGTCATTTCTGTACAGGAGTGAGGTGATCTGCCCTTTTTTCTCTGTCATTGTCAGATGCAAAACATTAGAATTTGAAAATGCTAGCTGGGTACCAAACTCTCAGTGAAAATGGCAGCAAGCTTCCAGTTTTTTTAAGATGCACAGGACTGTAAAGTCATCCTGTTTAGTACAGGTATAAAAGAATTATGGATCCTTTCATTCATTCATCTCCTTAGAAATTTTCAGAGGGCAAGTTATGGTTTTCAAATATTTAGGGAAACCCTGTCTTCCATGATTTGTCTGCTGAAGGGCTCTTGCACATCTACCATATTGCAGAGGTTTCAGGGGCAATATCCACATCTTAATATTGCAGAGGTTTCTGGGGCATTTTCTAGCTGGTGTATGTACTCAGTTCATTAGGAGTGGACTAGGTTTAGTGGATTTCACCATCAACCTACATAAACTAGGAGTGCATTTCAAACTCACCCAGTTCTCCCCTTTGGTTGAACAGGGCAAGGAAAAATCCATAGAAGTAATCAACCCTGACATTCCCATCACAACTAGGTCTGAGTGAAAGTGTTACCAAGCTGATACTTACAGTCCAAAATCCCTACCCTGGGGTAGGGAAGGTAGAGGAACCCAAATTTACTTTTAATTTGCTTCTTCTGTATCTGCAAATGTTGCAACCATAGAAGTAGTGAATGCAAGAAGGCAAAGTGTGGAGATGTACTCCTTGTGGGAGGGACAGTCCTGCAGGTCTCCACTAGATAAGCTCTTCCTGCGCCACTGGGTCTATACAGACCTGCGCTAGTTAAGAAGAAGTAAGCTCTTTCTGCCCTGCTGGGTTATCAGTTTGGACCTGCAGCAACTAAGTGGACCCCAGAAGTAGAATAGCCCAAGTTGTTTGCTTCAGGTGAGTAAAATAGGATTACAGCCCGAGTCTAACTGAACACCAGTTCCAGGGGAACAACTATAGGAGAGGCCTGTTGCCTATTTCCTCCTTATGGGATTCCGAGAGATATCTGCTTTTCCCCTGTGGGAAACAAGATGATGGAATAGATAGGCCTTTGGTCTGATCCAGCTTGGCTGCATTTATGTTCTAGGTATAACACCATTAGCACACAAACAATTCATACATGTAAGCAAATATGGTGATTTAAAAGATGATGCATTTTCAGTGAAGTGCTTCCAGAGTTAAAGCAACTGCCGGAGTGATTTTTCTTCGAACTTGGTGATATTTTCCTGCTTCCTTTTAAATTTTCCTGAAGTTGCTCTAAAATGCCAGTTTGTTTCCTTGTCAATGCCAGAATAAAGCAGAGCTCAGATTGTTTTTCTCCCATTCGTTTTTTGCAAGATATAACACTGTATTCAGCTACATAAAACAGCCTCTCAAAAATGGTGAAAATAAACCAGATTAATACAATAAATACAGTTGTTCTCTGTTTTTAAATATCTAGTATACAAAGCCTAAAGCAGTAATTTGTCAGTAAAATTTATATTGCGATAGTTTCCCTGATAATTCTGTTTACAGTATACTGATACTCAACAGAAAATGTTCCTTGGGTGCATTCTTTCTACTTCAGCATGGGTTTGCTTTAAGCTGTTTGGGTCGAAAGGTTTCTGCTTTGGCTAAAGATAAAACTGTTCTGTATGAGTGTCTGGCAGACGAAGTGTTTATTTTTACTGAGGCAAAGTTTTCTTAATGGTTTTGAATCTGTGTGCTTTAACAGGTTTAGTCCTCATATTTATTTAATGGAATGGACTCCTGCTCCTAAAAGGCTTTATCGTCGGAGAATGAAACAGTGCCATGCTGATCATATGGTTTGTTTATCGGAGGGTAGCATAATCTTCTTAGCGCTTCCTCTGTCACGTGCCCTGGGAATCACATCATTCTTCTTTTGACACTGCTTTTTGAACTAATTCAGCATTATTCAATCTTTTGAGACCCCAAGTACAGCGTTATACTATTTTTTAAAAAAAACTATGCCCACTTTTCTCACCATATGAGAACATAAAACAGTTTACATTAAAAAAACAAGAACATAAAATAAAATGCAAAGGATTATCACAGAAAAACAGCAGTAAAAAGTCCCCTATAAGAAGACCAATTATAATCATTAGGCTATCCATTAACCAATAAAAACAGAATCAGAACAATAAATCATCTAATCTTGAATGCCTTGTAAAATATCCAGGTCTATTATTTCCCCACCCTTAGCTTTGTGCCCTCCTTTTTATCCAGTCGGTTGGTCAGGGCTCAAGGATTTCACCTTCTTAGACGGTAGGGATGCTTCTGAGGTTCCCCATTTCTGTCAAATGCAGCGAAGATAAAAAAACTTGTTACGAAGTATCTGGAGATCTGGCAGACCGAGCTGGGAAGGGCCAACCTCTCCTGCCTCATCTGGACAAGTTTCTGTAATGCATGGCAGTCCTGGATCAGGCTGGTCATTTACTGACTTGGCATTTGCAGCATCAGTTTCAGGCTGAAACTGCCAGACCCCAAAAGGTTGAGGACTAAGGGAGGGCTAGAAAGAGGAATATCATATCTGTCTATGACTAGTTGTCATGGTGGTCTTTCTCGTACAGCCTGCCCAGGATTCTAAATCCTGACCATTGACAGCCATTCTAATACTGACCATTTGTGTAGCACTTTCTGAGTGTGCAGAGTGGTTTACATGTATTATGTTATCTGCCTTACAACAATCCTATAGCTTGTTGCAGCTGAGGAGCAGGAGTGGCTTGCCTGAGGCCACCTAGGAAGTTCACAGCAGAAGAAAGATTTAAACAGGGAAACAGCTACAGTAACCAGCCCATGTACAATAACTCATTGGAGGCCGGTCAGTCCATGGGTAAGGTGCTTACCCTATTACCAGTTCAGATTGCCCAAGACACAGAGGTGTGCCATTGCTGTTGCATTCACCCTGAGGTAAAACAGACAGTTTCATTCTCCACCCCAACCCTGATTCCCAGGAGAACTCCTCTCCTCTTTCTCTCTCTCTCTTTTCCTTTGCCAAACATCTCCTGCATAATGCATAATTAACCGTCTTCTCAGAGACAGTGTTGCAAAACAGGGCTCAATTGCCATGCAACAACAGCAGCCTGCCCAAGCAGCAGAAAGCAAACGTTTGTTCACTGCCTTGTTTTTCTTGAAGCCCAGCTAATATAAGGTGAAAGGATTGGGAGTGAAGGTGGGGGGGGGAGTTGAAATGGGAAGGGGGAACATTGGTTAACTTTCAGTTGGAGGGAAGTTATGTCTAATTAAGCATTAAAGGAAACAGTGGTTAACAGGTATAATGCTGTTAGACTTCAGTTAATATGAATGCGACTGTGACCTCCCAGATAGATCAAAGCCTAATCTCTCTGACAGCTACAAGATGACATGGCTTGCCACAGGCCTTCTGCTGCTCCTTGTTGAATCTTTTTCTGTAAAGCATGCCTGATAGCTAGGAGTATATTTTTAAGGATGAACAGGTAGAAATAAAGGCTGTCTTTTGACATTTTAACTAATCCCTTCTAGCCTGTGGTTTACTGCACATTTAGGATATTTGCTAGCAGGAGTTGCTGGCTTTTCCACATATGCACCATGTCATGTTGAATTTGGCGTCACTGTGATGGCTGATAATGCAAACTTATACAGTGAAATGGATTCTGATCGCATTAAAGTGACGTGCGCTGACCTTTTACCTGTTACATGATTTACAAGGAATGCTTAAACCTAAACAAGCAAACACTGAGGATATGTTGTTTTTGTGTTTTTCAAATACTGGAAGAAAAATAAAATGTTTTCTTATTATTAAACAACAAGGCAATATCTGTTGATAAAGATCCTTATTGCAGCTGTTGTTAAGAATACACACACACACACACACACACACACACACACACACACACAGAGAGAGAGAGAGAGAGAGAGAGAGAGAGAGAGAGAGAGAGAGAGACTAATTTTCAACAACAAAAAGATTCACAGATATTTCAGAGAAAATCAGATGGTTCTGTCTCTTAAATGGGTTCACAATCTAAAAGGATGCAGAGGAAACACCAGCAGACACTAGAAAACACACACTGCTGGAGCAAATAGGGACAGTTACTCTCCCCGCACTAAATATAAGAAGCGCACCACTTGAAGCATTGCTTATTTGCCCTGCCAGTTGTAGCATACAGGTCCACACTGTTTATACTTGATTCGGGACCCACGGTTTTAACTAACTACAGGTTCTGAACACATGGCAGAGGCTATGCTCCGGTCATATCCAGATGGTTTCTGAGGCCTGGGAAGGCTGCGCATGGCTTCCCCAGCTCCCAGAATTCATCTTTAAAGGCATAAAAAGTCACTTCCTGTGTCTATGCATCCGCGGGCCATGGTGGCTATGACCACAGAGCTTATCTGCAGCCCATTTTGAAGGATGGGTATGTGAGTGCATGAGCTACCCTACCAATGTCTGCTCAGATCAACACTCCAGGAAGATTAGTAGCTGAGACAGTCTTTTAAGTTCCATCATTTATTTACTTAAATTTGGTATCCCTGCCTTTGCACAAAACTCTGTGTGTGTATGAAGCAGACTTGCTGTAAGATAAGGAAAGATGATCAGTTTTGTATGCCATTAAGAGCAGTGAAGAGAAAAACAGGCCAAACCTGACATGCTGTGCACAGCTTGCGAACTACAAGACAGAAGGTTTCTGAGAGTACCAACTGCAACCATTTCATATGTAGACAGAGATTCCATCCCAAGTGTTGTATGCCTGTGGAAAGCATGGATAGTTGCTTGCCACAAACTGCCCAATTTGCTCTTCAGCCGACATACTACAACTTAAGCCCATTTAAACTTCAGTCAAAAATATTCTTGCTTGGAACTTTCATTGAAACAAATGGGACTTACTCTTACGTAGTTGAGTTAGAATTAAAATCTTAGTTTGTTTGATCAATGGGGCTAACTCAATTCTAGGTTGATGAGATTTCACCTGGAGTATTGTGTCCAATCCTGGGCACCGTACTTTTAAGAAAGATGCAACCAAACTGGAGTAGGTTCAAAGAAAAGCAGCCAGAATGATTGGAGAGCTGGAGAACAAAGATTGAGAGAACTTGGCATGTTTAGCCAGGAGAGAAGAAGGCTGAGAGCAGAGCTGACGAATATTGAAGTTGTGGGGGGTGGCCTCACTGCATGGTCTCTACAAGGCCCCCCTCACTGCGGGAACCCCCCTCCCATTAACCTGTCAGACATAGGTTGGCAGTGATGCTCTGATGTTGGTGCGCCACTGCTTATTGCTTCCAGAGTGACCCAATTTTGGGCTAATTGAAAGCAGTAGTGGACAGAAGCTGCTTCTGATGTGGCTCAACTTCAGACCAATTAGAAGCAGTGGTGAGAGGGTGGGCCCCACATCAGCTCCACTCACCATGCCAGCCTCTGAATGGAAGCTTACCTTCATGTGAGGTGCCGGTTTCAGATGCCTCACTCCCTGCTACAGCATCTCCCCCCCCCACTCCCCGCACTGGGCCTATTGGGCAATATCACCCAAATCTCATGGCCTTGGCTGAGAGGGCATATGATAGCGCTCTTCAAATACGTGAAGAGCTACTATATGGAAGAAGCAACAAATTTGTTCTCAACTGCTTCTGAGAACTAGAACTAGATCACATGGATACAAACTGCAACGGAAGAAATTCTGGTTCAAAATTGGTGCTATATTTTCCAAAATTTCTTGATTAAAATAGCAAATAGTGGTGTTATGTGTTTTAATTCTCCATTTTCATTCCAAGTTCTCATTTTTATTAATTGCTTTAAAAGTGTGCTAGGTAAGTGATATACTGTAGGTGATGTCAGCAGATGCAGCCACAGTATTATTTCTAATTGGAAAAGTAATCTTAATTTCTGGAAAATACCTTAAACAGCTAAATGTGGTGTTTTGTGTTTGGACTCAAATATTTTAGCCCCCAAAAGGTGGCGTGTTGTGTTTTTATGCTGTGTTTAACAAAAACAAAAAAAAAAAAAAAAACCCCACTCTAGACATCAGGAAGAAATTATTGTTGGTAAAGGTGATTTGATAGTGGAACAGATTACTGAAGGAGGTGGTGGATTCTGCCTTACTGGAGATCTTCAAGCAAAGGTTTGACAGGCACCTGCTGGAGATGCTCTAGAATAGTGTTCGTGAAATCCCAGCCCGTGGGCCAAATCCAGCACATTGCTGACTCCCTACCATGAGCAGTGCTTACTATTCCACAGTGCTGCTCACAAGACAACCACTCTCATGCTACACAGCAACCCTCTGCCCCATTGCATCTGCCCAGAAATCTGGGCGCAAAGGCCACTGGGCCTTTGGGCTACAGACTCGATCACCTAAAGCGTCACTCTGTAGAATTTGGGTGGTCATCTGGCGTTCTCCATGGCGGGAAAATAAGTGCTGATCTAGACGGGGACCACTTTTTCAGTGCACAGAGGTCACGAGTTTGGTAACCGCTGCTCTGTGAGGATTTCTTGCTACGGACAGGGGGTTGGACTAGATTACTTTGTGGATACCTTCCAACTCTGATTCTAAACCCATGTGCTGTAGCTTAATAGTGATACATACTGCCAGCTTAGTGCAAGATGGAAATTTTTAGTCCTAAAAAAATTACTGGTACCTTGTCTGTGACGAGTGATTAATATTTCAATATGTTTATTTTGAGGCACTTAAAAAAAATTTTCCCCCTCTTATGATAACTTTTTTAGTAGTATGCAATGAAATGATGGTGCTTAATTCAAATCAGTATGTGGAAATCAGTCGTCCCTTTCTGCATCTGCAATCTGCATCTGCGGTTTCTGGGTCACCATGTTGCAGAGTTCCCTGTCTTTTGTTAAAAGTATAGCAGCCATTTCAAGGGCAGGACTTCTCGGCACTATGCCCCTCACCTTGCTTAGGTCCCTGGCCCTCAATATTCAGCCCTTCAAATCTCCCCTGAAAATCACCCACTTGCTGCCTGTCAATACTCATGCCATCTTTCCAGCTTTGTTACGTCCCTAATGTCTCCTGGCCTCACTTTTTTCATATACCTTTAACTCTGTTTCTTCACATTCCCACTTCTCAGGCTTCTTCTATCTGAGACCCACTATTTCCATTCTACTAACCAGCCTCCCAACCATGCAGTCTCTTAATCTTCAGAATCCTGCTTAGCTCCTTCATGTCTCAGTTTCCTAACTTCTCAGTCCCTTTTCTCATTCTTAACCTTCCTTCTTTCATGTTCTTCTCAGTCTGGAGTTTGTTACAAAATCCTACCTTGGCAAAGGAAAGATGGGAGATAAATTTCTTAAATTATTAAAAAATGATTTAACTACCTTTTAACTGCTCAAGGCACCATACAACAATAAATGAGAATAATTCCACACTAAAAACAATTCAATGAACAATGGGTTGAAAGAGGAAGGGCAACAAAACAACTAAAGTAGCCAGCTGAACAAATGCATTTTGCATCCCGTCAGAAGGCTAATAAAGAAAGGGAATTGTGAACCTTAGGAAGCTGTTCCATAGCTTTGGGGCAAATGATGTGAAGGCCTCACTTCTTCCTGCAAAAATTATTCTATTGTAAGGAGTTACAATTATTCTATTGTAAGTAGGGTCTGAGAAAGGACTCGGGACTGGCATTGGGGGATCAATAAAGTCCTTTCCTTGCTTCTGTCTTGCTTAGTTTTCCAAGACTTCATCTTTATCCTCAGCCTGCCCTTCTATGAATTTCAAATCCCGGCCAAACTTTCAACTTTTGCGTCCTTCATAGAAATTGGACTGCAAATTATTCAATTCCTTGAGCTACCACACCATCTCAGCCAATCAGACGTTTCACTTCCACAGAGTACGATATAGATTTCTATTTATATATAATGTTAGCTTAGTCAGAGTGTGCAGCTGAAGCATAGAAAATCAGGGAGAAATATCAGACCTTTTGAATGGATTTGGAATTGTTCAAACTTCTTGGGTCTTCTTCTAGATAGGGCTTGTTCAGTAAACCTCAAGTGTACCAGAGAAAACCTTTGGCTGTGATCAATAAATCCTGAGTGACGGAAACAAATATTAGATCAAACTACATTTATTTTCTGGCTGTAAACTCTGAATTTGTAAATTTGACAGGCCATTTTAAAGGGCATAAGTACACAAAATAACATTAAAAAAGAAAGAATCCATACCCAAATTCGAGTTGAAAGTTACTTGTCAGAAGTGGTTAGAAGACTGCTGTTTTCTCTCCTGAAGCGTGTCCTTTCAGTTGTCAGTTTTAAAAGGTTAATACAGAACAAAAGAGCAGTGAAATTAACCTTCCTTGTTTAGCTTTGTAGCTTTCCCTTTAAAACAACAGGTACGGAATACTGAATAACAGGCCAGAGCTAGTTTCCTAAACAATCTCTTCCTCTTATCCATCTTCTTTCCTGCCTCTGAAATGGGAAAGTGAGGAATTTTGGCTGCAAGACCAAATTCCAATGATAGAAGGAATCCAGCCAAAGTATAAGTTGAGCTTTAATTACCCAGTAATGAGATCATGTCCATCCAGCTCACCACATGCACTTGCCCTCCTTCTGCCAGAAATGATACAACGTGACTAACGTTTGCAAAGAGGGCATATGTGCACATTTCAACCCAAGTAGGCCAAAATTTAGTGGTCAGTTTCCATATTTTAAATGGGTTAATGATGAGTTTAATGGGTTAATGGGTTCAGGCCCAAACTTTTCAGAATTGATGTGCATAAGCATTGTAGAAATGTGACATTAAACTCATGGATGCTAATGAGGTCTGAGGTAAGAATGGGTGGGTGGCACCTTCCTATTCTTCCACCTATTGTAATTTAATTTTTAAAAAGTTGATTGTTTTTGGCATTAAAAGATTATAACAAGCTTGTAAATAACTACTTGCCTGATACGCTGTGGTGAGCAGGAATTGTCTCCAAGTGTGACCCTACAGGGGACTTTTTGTATATTCGAAGATGGTTCCTTTTTTCTTCTGAATTGTTGTCATGTAATTTGCTAAGGTGGTTCTGTTTGGAGAAGGAAAGGAACTTGTTGTAGTAACTTTTTAGGTATTACTTTAAAGGCTGTACCACAGTTTTGGAGAGGCAGATTAGTAAACAGTAGCCTCTGCTTGCCAGCTGGATGTTCCACAGCTGACCCCAGTATATCTGTGTGGGTGGTGAGGAAAAGAAGCACAGTTGGGTTTCCTCAGTTTTAAATGTTGTGATAAGGTTGATAAACTTGGCTGGAATGTAGGCTTATCAGCTGGAGTATTTATCTGCCTGCTGTGAAGAATGAAGCAGGAACTTGTGGTGTGCGGTGAAAGCGAAATCCAGCTGGCTTTCTCACTTTCAAGCTATTCTGTGAAGGCCGCTAACCACAGTAGTTATCCATCTTTGGCCAGGAGGCCACTAAAGCATCTTAGGCAAACCTGTGATCGTTGTGTACTGAGTGTTAAGGCATTGCTCAGTGAACCTCAGGGGAAGAGGGGATTAAAAAAATCAGTGTGAATAATGTGAAAAGTGGGCAAGTAACAAAAGGGTTCATGAAGAATATCAACACTGAGAGCCGTGTATAGAATTCTGAGTATGATTGCAGCAATTCTTATTTTACATAGAATATAAATGTAAGTTATTTTTTGGTTACACAAGCTTTCTGGTCTCCAACATATCATCATAATTGTCATTATTGTTATCATCATTATTGTCATTATTATTATGTTAATGATAATGGTATATATATATATTGCCTTTCTTGGTTTTTGGATTGCACCTTTGACTAATTCAAGGCAGTTCATATAAGTAGGCATTTTTCTATACATTTATTAGCATACACGAATCAAAATAAGTGGGTTTCAGCTGAAGCAGTTATATAGATATAAAATTCATATCCTTGTGATGGCTAGATATCAGCCAGTGTGCCTGAAGTTGTTGTGTGGTATGGTTATCAATTATTTCAACAGCAATAATTGGAGTAATCTGTTTGGAGCTTTGGTAGCTGATAAAATATTTATCTTTTGCAGCTTACTTTAAAAAGCAATCATAACTGGAAGGATTCCTTTTTTTAGAAGAAAATACATGCAAGAGTTTTAGTGTGTTTGTATTAATGTTTCTAGGTTGAGCTGAAGAGGAAGTACAATGATCAGCATTCAAAAGTGAGAGGCCTTTTACCTGGCAGTCATTGGTATGAAATTCAGGCCTACAGGGCTCTCAATCAAGCCCTTGGCAGGTGAGTATCTGATATTTAGCTTCCCTTTTCCTTTTCCCTATTCCTATAAAGCAACCACTGAATATATGATTGAGTTCAATCAGTTGATATGCATAAAAGTGTCCTCCTTACGCCTGTCATGAGTTATAATAATCTCATTATGTGTTAGGCTTTGTAGATAATGTAAATGAGGAGCATTGTCCCTATCCAAGAGCTTTAGGCTGTTTGATATACCTCTTGGCCTCTGTTTGATATACCACAGTAAGAAGGTAAATGTTAACATTAGAAGAGCCCTGCTGGCTCAGCCTATGGTCCACTTATTCCAGCATCTTGTTTCCTATAATGGCTGACAACATGCTCTTGGGAAGCCAACTGGCAGGACATGTAGGCAGCAGCCTTCTCCTGCCACTGCATCTCTGCAGCTGGTTTTCAGAGGTATAATGCCTATGAACCTGGCGGGTTGCCAGAGGGGAAAAAAAGATAATGATGATTTTGCATTATCCATGAACATTACATAGGCTCAAAAGGTAAGTCACTGCCCCTGTGAGCTTACAATCTAGATTTCTGCAGTGTAGGAGGACAACAAAGGTAGCAAGGGATGAATGAACGAAAACAGAATTAAGGCAAAGCATCATGAAAAAGAAAATGAGAGAGACGTCATCTTACCATGCTAAGCAGAAAGAGGATGCAGCTGGCCATTATGTGTGAATGAGGTAGGTGAGGAGTAGAAAACCTAGCTATACAGATTTTGTGTCCTGAAACAAATACAATAAAAAAAACCCTCACAACGAGTTGCCACTAACATGATATCATATTTTTCCCTAAATCTATACAACCTTTTAGGGTTGTGCAACAGTTAGGAGATTAAAACATCAGAGAATCACTTTTTTCATCCTGACGCCTAAGCTGGTATCTCCTTCAGTTTGTGGTAAATGACTCTGAACTATAATCTCCAATCTTGTAAACATTTCTGACCTGTATTCTCTAAGGACGAAACATCTTGTACACAAGTTCTGCTAAAACTGAAATGATGTTTTGCGAAATTGAGTGACAAGACATTTTACAAAGTAGTATTAAAGGTTTCTCACTGTAGTCTATACCTTCCTTCCAACAATGTAGCTAACCATATAAAGTTTATTTTATCTTATTAATTAGTCTTGTGGAGTCTGATATTGGTCTATTTTTTTGTTTGAAAACCAGACATGTGCACCTGTGAAATAATTTGCATCTGTAGAGAATATGAGTATTTAGCAGCTCTACAAAACAGTCTGAAAGCAAAATTTATTATTCATTTATTTAAAAGATGTATTAACTGCTTTTCCAAAGCTCAAAGTTTAAAAAATATTTTAGTGGGAAAGCAAGAAAACCATGCCATTGCTCCTGGGTACTTCTGTCAAACTTCGGAAGAAGGTCTGATTACCACCTCACTTGTGTTTTTTTTCAATCTATTAACACATAAGTAAATGCTTTTTAAGAGACATGTATATTTCTGCAATGGCATTATTATTACTATTATTTGTAGTACTAACTTGTATTGCACATGAAAGAGACACATGGACTATTCCCTCTGGTATATAATTTAGAAGACTAGGAAGATATGAGAATGCAAGTGGAGGGGAAAGCTAGAAGTGCTTTTTTAACGGGCATTTCAGTCCCTATGGGACCAAGCTGATTTTTCCTTATTTGTGTTCTTCAAGCGAGAGTAGAAGTTCTTTTTAGAGTAAAGCTCTCAGCAGCCTGAACCCTTCGGCCAAAGACTGTGGCCTGGGTGTCCGTTTGCTCACCTCCACAAGGCAACTAACAAGTTGCAGAATAATTCTTTCTGGGAAGGAAGGGAAGCATGTGTACTCAGTACCTTTTTTATTGTGGTGGTGAGGACTACCCCACATCTCTCAGGTCTCTGCAAGCTTTGTGGTGGGGGTTGGAGCAAGATGCTTCTCCAGCTGCTTTCCCCTCTTCAGACAACTCATAATTGATGAGGATTTAACGCTACTCAAGCAGAATTTCTTTTCCCTCCCTAGAACAAGTTATGTAATGATTTCATTTCCTGTTTGTTTCCAGGATCATTTCCAGATTTTTAACTTTAAAACTTGCAACTTGCCTTTGCCTCTTCTCATATGTGCCCTTCCATATGCTCCATTCAGTACCTAGCTTCTATTTTAGTTCCCCCTTTGACTGAGGTTTTGCAGGTGGACATAAGAAATAGGGTATTTTGGGTTCTGGTACAGATACTTGGAAATGCTCTCCCTAGAATAATTCATACGGCTGCATCACTATAAGCCTTCTAGTGCTTGGTGAAGACCTGGCTCTTTAAAGGGGCTGTTGATTGCTGATTTGATTAAATTTATATTTTGTCATGTTTTTTCATATGCTTTTTTAAAAAAGTCTTTACTAAATTTATTTTGTACCAATTTTAACATCAAAAAGAAAATTATACATTATATCTATAATCACACTAACCCTTGATCTTCATATTGTCTTCATTATTTGTACCTGTATGCTTTTAGCCACATCAAGTTCCTTAGTGAAAGAAAAGTGGAATAGACATTTATTAATGTTAATGAATGAATGAATGGTTCTCTGCTGTAAGATCTAACTGAAGATCCACACAGAAATGGCTCATAGGAAGGGTCATCACACAGTTGAGGTTGCAGGGTGCTACATGTTTGGTAAGACTGACTGTCAAATGTAGATGCTCATCAAGATTTGCCACTCCAAAGTGAAGGACAGAATACTCCACGGATTTTATTTTGTGTTCAGATGTATGATCTGACAAATAAAAACCTTGTTGGAGATTGACCTGGGCGAGCTTTAGTCCCAGATGGAGTGCTTTTGTACTGCTGTTGCTGTATATGAAGTAACGTAAGTCCATGAAACCTGATCATCTTTGGGGAAGGGAGAGAACATGCCAGATGTTGCTCATGGCCAGGTGACAACTCTGCCATGAAATCTTGCAACATTTCTTGATTTGAAAGGTGTGGGATATGTCTCCAGTGGGTCTAATACATTTATTTTAACTGCACACGTAGTAGAGTAGTGGAAAAATGAAAAGATGGAAAGAGTCTTCTGCGTTGCTTTCATTTCTAGCTAGTATATCCACCATTGGTGATAAAGATTTCAATGAAAAGCCACCTGCAGAATTTTCTAGAGATGAGCTTGGCTATAAAGTCAGATTTCTAATCTGTGTATGTCAGACAATGGGTTCAATCTGCCGGAATCTGCTTCTGCTCAAGCCCCAGTGAAATTGGGAGGTTCACAAGATTATAAGGTTAAATGTGCCCACAGAAAACCCTGGTGGCTCTTTTGTTTTGGTTTAAACTCTAGATTCTGACAAAACTTCATAGTATTATGTCATTATGGATGTGTTATTCTTGGATGTTTGCTGTTCAACAGGCATGAGCAGAAATTTAAAACCCATCTTATGTCATCTTACTTTTGGTGAAACAAATATGCATCCTAAGAGCACAATCCTAACCTGGAGTTAGGCTGGCACAGTTTGGCCAGCAAAGTTTGGCCAGCACAAGGGCCACTGTAAAGCACGTTTAGACCATTCTTGGAGTCAGGGAGAATGGCGCACATCAATGTGTTGGCCTCTCTGCCCCCAAGAGTGGTCCAAACATACTTCACGGTCCCTTGTGCTGGCCAAACTGTGCTGGCCTAACTGTGCTGGCCTAACTTGTGCCTAACTAGGATTGCACTCTAAATCATCATTCAGTCATTGGTGCTGCAGTGTAATCTGCAATGTCTTGTGTAGGGGGTTAACTTTGGAGACTGTTTAGAAATTACATTTAGTGAAAAATGCAGCTGTAAAGTTACTAACTTGGACTGAACTGGGAACATAATGCACCTGTGCTTAAAGCGATCCACTAATTTCTGACTCATTTCCGATGAGCGTGAAATTCTCATTTCACAATTCAGAGTGCTGGTCCCATTATTTAAAATTCTGCAAGCTTGGGATCTGGGTACTTGAAGAAGCTTCTGCTCCTATATCAGCCTTCCTCTGCACTGCAATAGTCTGTTGAGGTCCTTTTCTGAGGTTAGGTGATTATCCACAGAAGAGGACCTTCTCAGTAGTGGCATCCCATCTATGCAATTCTCTCTTCTGGAAAGCTTGCCTGGCACTTAAGTTAATATCCTTCTGGCATTAGACCAGACCTTTGGATTTTCTCAGGCTTTTAGCATTTGATGAGATGTTAATGTATGTTTTAGTGTTGGTTTTCTCTGTGTTGATTGCTGTTTTATTGTGTTTTCAGTATTTGTTGTGAATTACACTGATAATTCTTTGTTTGAATGATATACATATGCTTTTTATCCTTGCAGTTATCGCTGAATAATTTGCAAATCATTTGTAGGTTCAGGGTTGACATTGGATTGGTAATTCCACTTTTATTTTGTGGAATAAAACAGACATTATTTATTTAAAAGATTTATACCCTGCCTTTTCACACAATGAAGAGGACTCAAGGCAGCTTACAGTAAATAGGTAAAACCAATATTAAAACGAACAAGACATTGCAAAATCAGAATAAAAACAACCAGGATCACCAAACATTAAAAACTATTTCCTTTAAAAATATTTTTATTTCATTTTAAAACTATTTCATTAGTATCCTGATGTTGAGCTGAGCTACTGTAAGATTATATGGTCCCTGAAAAAAATACCGGGAATCTGTCAGGCCAGCATTATGAAACTCCTCTGCTATTCCCTCTCCACTTATCTTTCCTGTATAAGGAACCAAACGAGAGTGTTACATTTGTTTTCTCTTCCTTTTAGGTGTATCCGACACAAGAGTGATTGGGGTGCACTTATTTTAGTGGATGACCGCTTCAGAAAGAACCCTCCCAAATACATAACTGGTAAGAGTGCTCAGTGTTCTCAGGATACTGGTAGGGAGCTCTTGCTCATGATCCATGCCCAAGCTGTCATGGCTCAGGTTGTCACCATGTGGCAGTTTGCCTCCAACTCATTTAGGCAAATTTGAGCATTTTTAGTAGAAAAACCTTGAGTGCTTCATATCAGCTTTCTGACCAAATGTTACCTGACCTTGCTCTAAAAGTATTTGTACTTGAATGTCATGTTAAGTAGTAACTTTTTAAGCACGTCTCTGCCCCAGGTGACAGTATTAAAACTACAGCTATAATGCATAAAAACAGTATAAAAAGACTAACAATATTTTTTTTGTAAATATTGACTGTAACAATACCCTTTTTTAAAAAAAAGTTTGACAATATTAACAGTTAAGGAACAATCATGTCTCAAAATCTAGGCATTCTGGTGTGTATGTGTATGTATAAATATAAATATGTAGTGAATATTCTACAGCAGCGGTCTCCAAACTTGGAGACCACTGTGCAATTAAAACTCCCTCCCCGTTCTATGCAGCGCTTACTGTTCTACTGCTCTGCTGCATCATTCGTCACCCTATCTGGACATAGGGATGCTCTGGGCAGTCATATCTATGGCCCGACCTCCCAACAGTCTTTGCACCAGGACGTCCAGGCCATAGACATGACTGCCCAGAGCATCCCTATGCCCAGATCAGGTGACGAATGACGCAGCAGAGCAGCAGTACAGTAAGCACTGCTCATGAGGAGGAGGGATTTTGGTGAACACTGAATCTGGCCCATAGGCCAGGGTTTGGCAAGCTCTTCTCTACAGTGATTCTAGCTTTAAGGTCTGAAGGCACATCACACAGCAATCTTGCAAAAGCTATTTTCTATCTGGGCAGTGTCTGCTTGGTAGGCGGTCTGGGCACCATGTGTATGCTGTATTGAGTTCCATGGAAGAAAGGCATAATATAAATGTAATAAATAAAATAAAATTTAATAAAATAAAATGGGTACAGAGTATCTAATAGGATCCCTTCTTACATGATCATTTTCTACACAAATATTCTGTGTCAGAGGTAACTTAAACTGTCAGAGGTGACAAATGTGCATGTGTCTGTTTTAAGAAATTGTTTTGTACCCTTTGACTCACTTGGATCAAGGTGAAGGTCCTTGTTCATTCAGTGGTAAATCTGTTGGCAGGCCAGGAGCTAGTTACCCAGACAGAAGCAGACAGAAGCAGTCAGCAATACCACAATGCAGTAATAGGTAAATAAAATATAGACCTAATTAAGACTGCAATCCTAAATTGGAGTTAAGCCAGCACAGCTAGGCCAGCAAAGTTTATGGTGGCACAAGGGCCACCATAAAGCACATTTGGACCACTCTCAAAGTCGGAGGATGGTGCACATGCTGGCCTCTCTGACTCCGAGAGTGGTCCAAACATACTTTACAGTATCGCTTGTAGCAGAGATTGCGCCCTAAATCCTTGTGACAAATAATACTGACATTGATCAAAATAAACAGCCAATAGAAAAAGTCATTTTCTGAGGGTGAATTAATAATCTGTAGTAAGTTTTTGAGAAGAATAAATACAGACCCTGGCTTTGTAGTATTCATAATCTGTCAGTCTTATTAGTTGAATTAAAAAAAAATTCATGTCTAATTTTTTGTCTGTTTACTTTTACCTAGTGTATGTAGAGGTAGTGGTATTATTTATTTCTCCCCCCCCACCTTTTTTGTTTTTTAAAAATGAAACAAAACCTAAAGTGCCTTTACAAAGGAACAAATACCATCAAAGTTAAAATTAAAAACTGGACAAAACCATGAAGTAGCACTAACACATTGATTCATAATTATCTTTTCTGACCAGCAGATAATGCAGTTCCTTAAAACAGCAGATCAGATAAAAAATTTTTTTAAAAAAATTAGATACAGTATAATAAAACAAGCTAGGGTAGTCAGTACAATATTCATAATTGCTTAAATATTATAGATGTGCCAAATACTCATTTTCAATTTGTGGAGCAAAACTAGCAATTTTGATGGGATAGAAATTTGTCCAGAAAAAAATTCAGGTATATGAATGGAATGGAATGGTATCACAGCACTATGGGTTTGGCCAATTGGGTTTGGCTATGTGATAATGACACTGAAAGCAAAGCAAATGATTTGGTTTATGCTCTTACTGCTATGCTTTTATTGTTTCTGCTATTTTGATTATTTGTTGCTTTGACTGGTTTTTAAATCTTAACTATTTTTTTGTTATTAGCTGCTCTGAGAGTAGCAATATTGGAAAGGCAAGATATAAATTGTTTGAATAAAATAAATGAATAAACATATCACAAAAGTTGTTGAAAAATTGGTACTGCTGAATGTGTTCTCAAAAATCTGAGCATCTCAGCTCTGCTATCAATCAATTAACCAAACAGTATTTATATACCACTATATATACTATATGTATACAGTATTCAACAAAAAGTTCACAAAGCAATTTACAAGCAAAAAAATAAAGTTAAATGGCTCCCTGTCCCAAAAGGACTCATGAAATGCAGAACAGCAACAGCCACTAGAAAAGACACTGTGCTGGGGTGAAGAGAAACAATTACTCTCCTCCTGATAAATATAAGAACACCACTTGAAAAAGTGCTTTTTGCCCAGTTAGCAGGGCAACTTGCCCAGTCAGAGACGACCAGCAAGGTTGGTACTATTCACACGATGTATCTGGTTATCACAACCGAGAAGTAGATCTGCACATTAAGTAGGTGTTTGAAGAAAATGCTTTAAAAAGTAGGCTATAAAAAATAAAGGAGAAATGGCGCACATAGCTCTCATTTTCTAAGCAATCTTCGCCATGGAAAGCTGTAAAGCAGCTACTGCTCATGTCTTGTCAGTAGGTGGTGCTCAGATTCTACTATAGGAATTGTATTTGTCCAAGGGGAAGGCAGTGAGATTAGAAAATGAAAATCTTTTACAGTGGTTGTTAGAAGCAGTAAATGGTAGTGACTCTTTCAAGCAGTTAGGTTCTACAGTATTGATTCTCGGTAACAGTTTTCTTCCTTTTTAAATTAGGCCAGGGACTACGGTAAATGTTTATAAATTAATTCTGTCTGAAGCAGAGTGATTTCAAAAATGCCCCTCTTACAATCTTATCACATACATGTGCTTAATCTGTTTTCAAAATAATTTATTTGTTAATGGCTAGAAGAAAAGTTTTTCTTCAATAGATACAATCAGCAGCATGCTTTTCCTGAAGTAGTTTCCAGACATACAAGAAAGAATATTGCTAATAAATATTGTGCAGGATGTGTGCATACTTGTTTAGACATAGTACACCAGAATCAATTATACAAGGTGCCTCAAAAATACACACATTTTAATGAATTCTAATTCATTCACACTTCATTGTAGAAAATCTGCAACTCAAACATTTAAGCGGAGCAATTGAAGAAATATATGGAACCATCCCAGCACACATTGGTGGATGTCTGTCAATGATGTCAGCAATGTATATATGCCATTGGAGAGCATTTTGAATACTTGGTCCAATTTAGTAATTAATTAACTGGATCAAGCAACTTCTGTGTACATCATATGCAGTAAAGGCATGAATTATATGTGTGAATTATAGCATAATAAATTTGACACTAAAAAAAATAGTGTAATAAAGTGTGTGTACATTTTCTTATGCCCTGTAGTTGATAACTGGAATTGTCACTCATTTGAAATGTGTTCTACTAAAGCCCTAATCAGCAATTCATTTTTAACAGGGGACAGATTTTGAATTGAGAAGGGCTGAAGGCCACAACATAGTCTTTGCTCCCTCCTCTGTAAGCCAAGACACAGGCAAATGGATAATTTTCCTCCTATGCTAGTATAGAAATAAAGCTTTGGCAGCCACATACTTTGTCATGTTCTTAGGCTTCTCAGCTGTGTACCTCCATCTGCCTCTTACTTTGTATACAGCAATACGTCGCTGAGTTGCATAAGGACCAAGCCCTCACAGAGCCTCAACTGTTCACAATGAAGCCAAATGTCAAGGAGCCTTTGCTTGTGTCTCTGACAGTGCAATCCAAACATACAGTAAAGCTGGCACAAGTCCCTTGTGCCAGGCTTTGAATGCTACAAACACGGTATAAAGCACGTTTGTGCCATTTTCTATGTGCACTGGCCTTGCAGAGCCAAGCCTTGCAGAGCTTGCCCAAGCCCAGAGGCCTGAAGGTAAAGCTGGCCTTGCAAGGCCAGCACCGGGACACTGGGCAGGATGCAGAACAGGGCGGGGGAAGGGCTGAACAGGGGCAGAGGGAGGGCGGAGCATGGGCGGGCCCGTGGGGGAGGCAGGATCTGGCCTTTGGGCCAGATACTAACCTTCTTTCCCAGCATGGGCGGCCCTGATATGGCCCCTCAGAGTTTTGCTGCTGATTTTGGCAGCACAGTTCTGAGTAGCCCCATCCAAGCTGCTGAACGCTACCCAGAGGAAGAATATTTTCCCCATTTCCTGGGTAGCATGGCAGCACATCTAAGCTCTGGGCTGAATATGGGACAGGTGTGTCAGCCTACCTATTCCAGCCCAGGGTTTGGATTGCACTCTGAATCCAAAGTAGCTGAAGTGCTTTATAAAGGAAGCATGCTTCCAAAGATTCCTGGAAAGGAGTTTTTAAAAAAGGTTATTTTACAGTATCTTGGCTAATGCAGGAGAAAGCAGTGGAGAGGTGTAATAAGGGATGAGGGCTCTTTGAGGCTTTCTGGTGGTGGTGGGGTGGGAAGCTCCTGGCAGCTGAACTGAGTCGCCAATTTGCTGTTTGCCTATTCCTAATCTAATTGTGAGTCATGACCTGCACTTTAAGTATATCATGTTGTAGACTCTTAACTACAATCATGGGACTAGTCCGAATAATTCAAATCTGGTGAACTAACTGTGACCCTAGTTCAAAAAGCAAGATTAATTTTGCAAAGTTTAGAATGCATCCCCCCCCCAAAAAACTTGGCTGCTCTTGCTTGCAATATAGTAATAATATAGTAAAATCTACCAATTTCCATCTGCATGTTTCCAAAGGATTATCAAAGTGGATTCGCCAGCAAATACAGCACCATGAAGACTTTCATAATGCACTTTGTTCTTTGGAGCTGTTTGCGAAGAAGAACCAGAAGGGCATCGATTCTTCACTTCAGGGCAATGAGTCTATAGTCATGCCTTCAAGTTCAAAGAATCGGTCACAAAGTTCTTTTCTGGAGGCAGTTATTCATCTGTCACCAGATGCTGCTGTTGGAACACATGATCTGGTCCCAGAAGTACTCTCTGCTGCAGACATGATCACAACAAGTCCAACAGCATCCAGTCAGACATGCAACGTCCTTCCAAAGGAAAAAAGTAGGTCATTCTCTCAAAGCTAAAACCTCATTAGCACGTTTCTGAAATGTTTCTGTGAAGCTTGTTAAAGCTACTGTATCTTCATCTTTGGTTTGTTTGAGTGAGATCAAAAGAACCAAGGTGGAATTTCCATATGAACATAGGAAGCTGGCTTATTCTGAGTCAGATGATGTGTCCGTCTAGCTCAGGATTGTCTGTTCTGACTGGTTAGACAAGAGAGGGGATATAGATCTGTGGTAAAGTCTGTTTTACATGTAGAAATTCCCAGGTTCAATATCTGACAACATCTCTATGTAAGACTGCGAAAAATCCTCATTTGAATCCTATTTACGCATAACTGAGAAAAAAGAAATGAATGGTTCAGTCTGAATTGCATGTTAACTCAAGAAGTTTATTAGAGGCAGTAGGTATCAGACCACAAAGGGGAGGAGAGGTGCAAAGGAATGAAGACAACAGGCGACAATCTTTTGGTATAAATAAAAAGTTGGGGAGGGATGCCTAAGACAATGAAGCAAATGGTCACAACCCATGCAGAGTGTTTGATGCTCCAACACTGCACCAGGGTAAATGCACACAGTGACGTTTGGACTCCTGGGTTTTATGGCCATTGGGCATTGGCCAGGAACCCCTTAACAGGTTGGATATTGGAAGTGGTCATCTGGGATCCTGAATTTCCTACTCATCCTTTGTGTATTATATTGTGTAATGATCTGGAGGAAGGAATATGCTAGGCAATTCAGTGGGTTTTTGCATCTGGATGACTTAGCGGCATCATTGAGATGTTTTGGGGTGCTCTACTGTTCCAAAATAAGTGAAGGGGCAAAAATAGGTAGAAAATAGAGAATTTTCCTTACGGGGTACACATTGTATGTTTTGCCTGTTCAAAGCTGTACTCTTTCCAAAACTGAATGAGACAGCTTTGCATGAACCAGAATCTCTATACGCTGAATGAATTACTTAACCAGAGCAAATATATAAAGGACTTAAGTGTAAATTAGATATAAAAAGGTGGAGAAGATAAGCTAAAGTTTCTAGGATAGTGCGTCTGAAGTTCAGTTGAAGCCAAAAGACTCAAAATGTTTAGTTTATGTCTCACCTTTTCCACGAAGGTTTTAATCTAGATATATGGTTTTTAGGTTGTATTCTGAGAAATGCTAGTTATTTGAAAAGCCAATTAAGGTTTCCTCAATATATATAATGGTGGACAAAATTTTCTGTGAGACAGTTTCCGACCTTTCTCTGCAATGTGCAAGCCACATTGGAGTATAGGGTGCATTTTAGGGTACATGTTCAGTTTAAGGCAACAGTGAAGCTGCAAGGGCCTCGCCAGAGTCTTGCATCAACTGTGCATGTATGTCTTAGAACCTATCCCAGAATGCTTTGCAATTTCCAGGGCTTTAGGGGCAGATACGGTTGATGGGGCATAGGTTTCTTGAACCTCAAAGAAACCTGATGAACCTTTTGAAACCCACTGATGTAGATCTTTCTAGAAACTGAACAAAATATTCTGATATACATGTCACCTTAAGATTAAGAATCAGTATTTATATTCTTAGTTATCTGTGTTTTCCCCTTATAGATGTTAACCCAACTTACCAAACTGAAAAGCAAGAAAATCTTACAGGCAGAAGCTCCACTACTGAAAATAAGAGAGGGAAAGCAAATAGTTGTCTCATCTCTGGGAATATAAAAAAGTATTTTAGTAAGCCATGGACCTCGCCGCCTCTGTCTGCAGTGAATAAGAAACATACCACTAAAGCAACATGGCAGCCAAAGGAGCCAATTGTTGAAACTAGCCAGTCGGTCACAAATGGACCCCATCAGGATTTCTTACTGGTTGAAGATGACAGGCCAAGTGGACAGGCATCACATAGGGAAATGATTAGCTCCTCTGCTGGAAAGGCTATTAGCTCTGCCATTCAAGAATATCCTGCTGAACAGCAGCACTGTGCTTGTGATGAAAAAGGGGATGTGGCATTTTTTCCAGCAAAAGGAAACATGGAACTTTCAACATCAGATGTCGCTGCAGAAACAGATGTTGATGATGACAGTATCTATTTCACACCCGAACTTTACGACAATGCTGAGTCAGCAGAACAGACGAGTGAATTGCTAACTAATACCTGCAGTAACACTGGGACTTTTTTTGAAACTGCAGACACTGTCATAGCAGAAGAGTCTTGGGAAATCAGTGCTCTAAATACAGTAGAAACAGCGGACACAGTTAAAATGAATGCAGAAGCAAACACAAGGCGGCAGAGCAGCGAGAGTCATGGAAATGCAATCAGAGCAGTTGAATCTATTGCTAATGTAGGTGAGGTTGAGCAAGCAACTGAGGAAAAGAGAAATAAACTTTCCAGATCCCAAAACAAAGGTGTGTCCCACTTTCAGTTCAGGTACAAGTAAACTCAGGAATTGGTCAGGTTTTGGTCAGGCTTCAGAGAAAATCATGGAATCGCCATTTTTACCTTCTTTTTTAGAATGGGTAAAGAACATATTTTAACTGGGTTTTACCTCTCTTTCATCATCAGTAGTGGTTTGAAGAACCTGGAAGTGCTGGGCATGGTTGCCTACAGATCTTCAGAAAGTTCTCAGCCCTGCCTTAAAGGGTCAGGAGGTTGGGAACCACTGCTATAGGATGTGCAGAGATTGTTGCTCTCTTTGATTGATGCTGTCATGTATTATCCCTTAGACGAGAGTTTAGGAATATTAACAGAGCGATTCCATTACCTCTTGTGCCTAAACATGCACGTAATCTTAAAAATAAAAGCAGATAGAATGAGAAGCCCTATTGTTTATGTGCATTTTTGTTAGACTTCAAGGCTGCATCCCATTTTGCACAGCAGGTGTGTTTCCCCCAGCAAACGTGTGAAGTATGAACGATAGCTACTTTTGCCTCACCTACCTGTATATGTGTAGCTTGGGGAGTTGTGGCCAAATCATAGCTTCCAGATTCAGATATATGTCTACTTAAGAATGCAAATTGGTTCATTTCTGTAGGAAACACCAGTGTTTGGCATATAAAGGAAACAGCCCTTAATAATAGATTAATCTCTGTAATAGATTTGCTAAAGCAACTATTGTTTGTATGGATGTATAGTGCGTATCTCTGTGTTCATGTTTGTCTCATCAAAACATTTTTCTAAATGCAGCAGACATTAAGAATATTTTATAGAAAATGGTAAAACTAAATATAGAATTTTTCAATCTCTTTTCCTTATGTGTACATATGAAAATTCAGGTAAGATAGTTTCTGTAATCTCTCTTTTGCAATGACTTCTTCATTTGGTTCTTCCATCAGATTCTTTGATGTTAGATTACAAGATTATTATTGCTTTGTGTTAGTACTTATACTTGTCTTCCAAATCTTGATCAAATAAAACAATATCCTCATTTTAATAATGCTCCATGAACTCAATGTCTGTGTGTGTGTGTGTGTGTGTGTGTGTGTGTGTGTGTGTGTGTGTGT
>JAJKFI010000149.1:1281923-1302549 GCA_029204185.1 Lerista edwardsae | reverse complement strand
AGGGAATATGAGCTGAATTATTTGGTTAAAGCACCAGGTTGTCTTGGTTAGTGGATATATGCAATAATTTAAATAAGCTAGGAACAGCCTTACTAAAACCATTCATTCTCAGTTGTACAGCCATAAAATAATACAAATCTTGAATTTATTGAAGGACTGAAAGTGCAGAGAATATGTAAAGGAAGAATCAGGAAACGTTTTAATAAGGGAGTTGTCCACGTCAGTGATAGAAAGGTAAAGATGATAAAGATTTGTAGATTTAGTTTATTACTATAGTGGTTTATGTGGTTATCCAACTGGAATTATGAAACATGATACTATTCTGTATGGCTTGGTTCACATCAGGTTATTTCAGCTGTTGAGTAAGTTATATAGACATGGTTTCAGTTCCTTCTAACTTTACTTTGGCAAAATACAGGCGCTTTTGTAAAATGAATTCTAACATTATTCAGTAATAGTTGAAATCTGAGAGGATGTGGGTGAGTCCACCGTATGGTTCCTTCCCATGTCAGAGTTGCTCCAGTTTCTGGGAGAGATGATACTGGCCTGGGACAGAACTGTAGGAGCCATCTGACAACACTGAAAGTTCTGTCCCAGGCCAGTGTCATGCCAAAGGAGGGAGCAGGTTGTTTGACGTCTTGCAAAACCAGCCAAAGATCCAGCAACACTTCTCTGCTCATAGAAGCAGCTGAAAATTATGAAATGTACAATGTACTTAGAAGTCTTTTTGTATCAAGAAGAGTGCTGCTTGTATTATTTTTCCTCTGATAGGATAATGCCTCAAGGATATGTTCTAAAGTAACTTAGGAATGACTAGGTGCATCTTGGTCACTACAGCCACTACTTCATGATAGAGCACCAAAAATACTAAGAGTGTCTTTTTGGTACTAAGTTCATATTCCTGCCGCATGTGTGTGTTGGTTGGGGTGGGGGAGGGGAACCATAGCAGTCTTACTTACTATGGCTGCCGGTGCTACAGCCACTCCTGTGCGCTGAGGCCCTGTGCCAGCATTAGGGTCTGTGGTGGTGCCTCAAACACACTTCACAGCGTGAAGCTGCAGTCACACCTTACCACGGGCTTCAGGATTCAGTCCTAAATCAAGAATTGTACTCATTCTGCCCATCAGGCCTAATTTAAAACAGTGAATGGCTGAATTTATAGTAGAATATATGCATGCTGAACCAGTCGTTTATATTTTTTATTACAAATGAATGTAAATTTCCAAGCAATAAAATATTGATCCAAATAGGCTTGTGCTTTCAGTATGATGACTAATTTATTTCTGTTGTTCATTAGCCACATAATGTTGCCATGATGTGCAATAGTGAATTAAGTGATAAGACAGCAATAGATTCTCTCTTAAAATAATTATTACATTATGTGTTTAGACACTTAGCCTTTCATCAGTTTTTATTTCTGTTACCTTTACATGGTGAGGAAGGAAACGCTGAGGGGCCTAACTTGAAAGGCATAACTACATTGTATTCTCTATGAAGATGAAATATTGCCTACAGTGGCTGGTAAGATCCATTTTCTAAAGCTCACTAATAATATTTCACAGGGTTATGATATTCTAGATCAGTGGTTATTAAACCTTTCAGCATTGGGACCATTTTTTAGAATAACAATCTGTCCGGGACCCACTGGAAATAATGTCATGGCTGGAAGTGCCATCATTGTGACACCAGAGCCTGATGCTTTCTGAGAATACAGCAATAAACTGGGTTATTTTTCAAGCCATTTTCCAATAGCAGAGTAAATCAGAAAGGAAAAAAGCCTATGTACAAACTTGACACAAGCAAAATAACCTCTCACCCCTCCCCATTTCCAGCATCCCATCTTCCCACATTTTCAATATGGCTGCTCTAGGTGCTTCATAACCCACTTGAAATTAGCTTACAACCCACCTAGTGGATTCTGACCCACAGTTTGAGAAACAGCATTCTAGATATTCTACAGTATTCTGTGGGTGAGGTCTTAGAAATATCTAGTAGGATTTTTAACTTAAAACTGTAGACCCTGAGAGAAATTACAATTACATCCCAAAGTCCTCTGTGGGATGTGGGAGCCATTTAAGGCTTTGCGGGCGCAGGCTGTGACAGCAACACAGTCCCCAGGATTGCGCTGCTGCTGGGGATGGGAGGGTTTTTTTACACTTACCAGCCTCCAGTGCTGTGGTCCTGGGGGGTCCTGGGGGTCTTGAGAGCCTTCAAACCTACAATCATGATAAAAGAAAAAATAATGGGTACTTACAGTTTTCGTTGCAAAACTGGAAGTGCCCTTTTTTTCTTTTTTAAAACCAGTTTAGGAACCACTGCTATAAAATTCAGTTGCATCACTATTTGGCCCCTTCCTAGTTAAAACATATAACCTCAAAATTATTGCTTGTTTATTAGCTGCAGCTAAAATAAACATTGCAATAAATTGAAATTGGCAAACTTACCGATTAGAATAATATAAAATGATTTGGCCAATTTCATCGTTAACAAAACTAGTATATTGTAGTAGAGTTCAAGAAAGACTTTGGCAGGATAACTTTGTTAAAAATTGGATCTTGTTTTTTGCTTATTGGGATGATAAAGTGAATGACAACTTTAAACTATGTTCCTAAAGAAGGTTTTTGAATTTTGTATTTATATTTACGGAATTGTTTTGTGTTTATAATTATAATGTATTGTGTTCATTACATTATTCTACATGCATAATAATTTTTTAAAACTTCTTTTTAAAACGTGCAAACTCACAGGGGCCAATGGAATGTCCCCAGTGGTCTCTTGTTCCTGGCACTCCTGAAAAAAAAGGATGCTGTGACCACGGTAAGTTTAGGAACTGCTGCTCTGAGGAGTCCATGCCCAGACCTCTGCACATTCCCTTGCGGCATCTCTGGATGCTCAGCAGTGACATCATATGTAACTGTGAGACTTTTGGGAACACAGCTCCAAGCTGCACAGAACTGAACAGCTGAGTGGGAACACTAGTCTTGTGAATTCCCCTTCTCATTGGTTCCAGAGTGGGGCAGTCTCTCTGGTTGAATCAAAGCGTACATACTTCGGGGTTTGGATTGGGAAAGCCTGCTGTGGGCTTAGGCAATAAGAGTCCTGTGGGTATCCCTTAGCTTAGTTTGTATATTATATAGGTTTTAAAGGTTTTTCCTCGTTTATGGCCTGTTCCTGTTGATATGTGTTCAGATGCTTGGTCCTGTCTGGGATGGCGAGGGAGGGGGTTAAATCCCTTTCTTTTGTGTTCTTTGGATCATGTGATCCTGCCTGCTACCAAGAGGAGGAGCTTCCCATATGCGAAGGATGAGGCACCCTGAAACCACTGAAAAGGGAAATCCTAGTAAGACCAGATTCCCCCATTTTCTCCTGGTGTTTGACGAACACATTCCACAACACTAGTCACATAGTCACAATCATTTGGTCAGACTGTAAGGAAGAGAATTGGAAGTGTGTGACCTTAGTGCTACCAGTTGTAGGATGCATTCTGTGACTACGCAGGAATTAATGGTGCTAGGAAGGTGCCCAACCCCAGGGAGTGTGTCTGCCACCTGGGAGTGGGCTGGCTCAACAGGCTCCACAAAGGGTCAGGGCTGGTGGTCAAAGGGGGTGGCTCTTTCTTTGAAGGTCCAGAACTGAAGACCTCAGACAAGCTATGGGGGAAGGGGGTAGTGTTACCGTTATCTTTCTCCCAACACGTTGCTCCCTGTAGGCTCACAGGCCAGCCAGCCTCCTCATCAGCCAGCTCCTGCCTTATAAAGGGTTTGCCCAGCCCCCTCTGGATCCACCCCTCCCTTCCTTCCTTGTATTTTAAGGTCATTTGCAGGATGCTACCCTCCTTCTACCCTCGGTGACCCAATTCTTCTTTGTATTCACCCACATTGCTCCTGTCCTTCACAGCCATCACTGGGCAAAGCTGCCCATTTACCTCCTTCTGCTCTGCCAGCTTGGCAACTGCTGTGGAAAGAGTGGGCAACCTGGCCAGAGGAAGCTGCACTGGCGGGCTCTGTGACAAGCCCCAGCAGCCACTTACTGCCACCAAAACTGCAGCTCCCACAGCA
Organism: Lerista edwardsae; assembly: GCA_029204185.1. Taxonomy (NCBI): domain Eukaryota; kingdom Metazoa; phylum Chordata; class Lepidosauria; order Squamata; family Scincidae; genus Lerista; species Lerista edwardsae. The sequence continues at coordinate 1,298,491 of JAJKFI010000149.1, read as the reverse complement.
TCTTCCCTGCAGACGGGCCTGGTGAACCTCAGCTGCTGCTGTTTCGCTGTGCTCTGTCTCCCTCGCGGGGTCCTGTTGCAGGAGTTCTGTGGACTCATCTGGGTGTCCACCAGCCAAGAAATTGCCACCTCCCAGGATGGTTCCAGTAAGATGGACGCCCTGCCAGGACCGGGAGAGAAGCAAGGGAGGAAGGGGAGGCCTCTTATTCACGTGTAGAGGCACAGCCAGAGTCCAGGATACCTCAGTGTTTAGGTTCAGCTGTATATCTTGCAAAAATGCAAGCAATGCTTGAAGGCTTGCACATGTGAATGTGGTACATTTGCAGAAGATAAAGATGTGGTGTTAATCATCACAAATAATGCATGTCTTGCCTAACTACGCATCAACCAGCAGTGAAATCAGAAGGGTGGCCTTGCACATTCCTTCCTTCCAGATCTTGGCAGGAATTAAAGAGATACTCTAGGTGTGATATCTACTAGGATATTTTGCTCTTCTTCTTTTGAACATTCACTCCTCCAAGAATACCACCCCAAGAGCTATATTTAGATTCACCTGGCAGATTATATCTTTTACAATGCCTTAGTAAATAAATGAATAGGACATAATTCAACCATAGAGCTCTCTTCTTGAAATAATTGGAACTGCAAAGTATTTAACTTTTATTGGAGAATATCCAAAGTTTTATATTGTTTAAAAAACAGAAACATGGCCATGTATCAACTCAGTCTTTTCCACTATTCTCTGCCCTCCCATAGGGGTTGAAATAACTGATTTTGACAAGTATGCCTGGTCACAGGTAAGTCAAATTTATGTTGTGCCTCCAAAGCTAGAAAAATGTTTCCTTTTCATGTGTAATACGAAAACACTGCACTTAAACAGATTCCAATTACATATCTTAGCAGGAGTTCCATGTCGTAAACAGTACTTTCATACTGGGCTACTATGTGTCAAATCTCAGTGCTCTGGGGGAGCTTCTTTAATTGTTGCTACCAAGCTCTGAAATTATTTTTTTCCCAAGTTGTTTGTCTGACTCTGAGCTTCTTATCACCTACACAAAATCACACCCTTATGCTCTGCATTAATTCAAAATAACTAATGTCTTTTGGTTCTGTTTTTACAACTGACAGCACAAGTTAGTATTCCTGCATCATCCATAAGTATGTGTTGTAGGGATGGATTCATACCAGCCATCCTTTTTAAACACTCTGTATTAAGTAATCTCAATTGATAGTTCATCCTGAGTGTCTACTGGGGGTCAAGACAGACTTATTTCCATTTTGGAATTGTTTGTATTTCTTCAGTTGGTATTTCAGTTTTAGCTTTTAAAGCTGAAATGCAAAGAATTTCAGCTTTAAAGTGTGATCAAGGGGTTGAACTTTTGGGGTTTTGATGAGAGATGAGATTTACTTTTCTTTTTCTTTGATCATGTCACCATTGGTTTTGAAAGTCTGGCTGGTTTCAAAGATGGTTTTCTGTTGAGGAGGTTCTTTTTGGAGAAAAACAAACCAAAAGCTCCACAGATGCACAGAACTAGGCTGAATATTCATGTTCTTTCAGTGCTGTTCAGCAATCTTTTGTTCCCCAGGTTTCTGCTTCTTCTCATAAGAATGTAAGAAAAGCTCTGCTGGATCAGGCCAAGGGTCCATCTAGTCCAGCTTCCTGTATCTCACAGTGGCCCACCAGGTGCCCCAGGGAGCACACGAGACAACAAAATGCTTGCATCCTGTTGCCACTCCCTTGCACCTGGCATTCTGAAGCAGCCTACTGTTAATGTAAGGAGGTTGCACCACCCATCATGGCCTACAGCCCTCGATGGACTTTTCCCCCAGAAATCTGTCCAATCCTCTTTTAAAGGCATCTAGGCCAGATGCCATCACCACCTCCTGTGGCAAGGAGTTCTATAGCTTAATTACCCGCTGAGTAAAAAAGTATTTCCTTTTATCTGTTTTAACTCTCCCAACACTCAATTTCAATGGATGTCCTCTGGTTCCGGTATTGTGAGAGAGGGAAAAGAACATCTTGCTATCAACTCTATCCCTCCCATGCATACCTGTTGATATAATATATCTGGATTTTCAAAAGGCTTTTGACGCAGTCCCCCACCAAAGGCTGCTGAGGAAACTTCACAATCAGAGAATAAAAGGGTGGGTCCTCTTATGGATTAAGAATTGGTTGAGGGCCAGGAAACAGAGAGTGGGGGTCAATGGACAATTTTCATAATAAAGAGAGGTGAAAAGCAGAGTGCCCCAAGGATCTGTCTTGGGGGCCGGTGCTTTTCAACTTGTTCATAAATGACCTAGAGACAGGGATAAGCAGCGAAGTGGCCAAGTTTGCGGATGACACAAAACTTTTCCGGGTGGTGAAAACCAGAAGGGATTGTGAAGAGCTCCAGAAGATCTCTCCAAGTTGGAAGAATGGGCAGCAAAATGGCAGATGCGTTTTAACGTAGACAAGTGTAAAGTGATGCACATTGGGGCAAAAAATCAAAACTTCACCTATAGGCTAATGGGTTCTGAGCTATCTGTGACAGCTCAGGAGAGAGATCTTGGGGTGCTGGTGGACAACTCGATGAAGGTGTCGACCCAGTGTGCAGCAGCAATTAAGAAGGCCAATTCCATGCTAGGGGTAATTAAAAAAGGGGTTGATAATAAAACAGCCAATATTATTATGCCATTGTACAAATCAATGGTAAGGCCACATCTAGAGTATTGCGTACAGTTCTGGTCACCACACCTCAAAAAGGACATAGTGGAGCTGGAAAATGTGCAGAAGAGAGCGACAAAAATTATTTGCCCTCACTTCCATTGAATCCAGTTGCCCATGGAGAACACATATTTTGGTTACAAGCATCTATAACACCATTACATGGAGACAGAATTGTAACATCAAGGACAAAAATTGTGTGAGACACCACAGCCGAAATGGTGGTGGAGCAAAGGATGTTGAAGGCAGAGATGGCAAGGAAGAGGAAGCAAAATGGCAAAGGAAACAGCAGCATTGAGAAATAAATGTACCAAAAATATGTTTACATGATGATGATGATGATGATGGCACCATCACTATATAGTGCTTTATATAGACAGACATCCTTCACAAGGGGAAATGTTGACATGATGGAAACAACAGAGGAGAGAAAGAAGGATGGAGATGTGTGAAAATAGGCAAAACATTTATAATTGATATTACAATAACTTTAGTTATAGTAGGGAAGTGAGATCATGGAAACTTCAGGAAAGAGGTGGGCAAGGAAATATTCCACTGCAATTCCAAGCATAAGGGGCATCAAGGTAGAAAGAGAATAATTTGGAGTGGTAGGCCCTTGGATGTTTGAGGGTGGATGGATATGATAGTTGTTTACCCTGAGTTTAAAGGCTATGTTGGGCTACAAATGTATAAAAAGAGGGTGTGTTGTGTGGATTGTAAATTTCCATTGTTTAATGGAAATCGGCAACTATCGAGCTTGTTGTTTCCAAAGGTACATTATATAGCAGTTATCATTTCATACCACAGTAATTTGGTAAATGAGATCCATAAATTTTGCATTGTCTGCAATAAATTTTATGAAGGTTTTGAGTTTCCATCAAAAAGTGGGGGGAGAAGAACCAACCTATCTAATCATATCTCTCATAATTGCTTGGGCAACTGGGAAATTAAAAAATGCATGTTTTCAAAATTGTTGTTTAAGGCCTCACGAATGAAATTTGACCTTCCGCTGTAAAATTAGATTGAGACAAATGTCTGCAGTAGTATATAATAAAGCCAGCTAATTTTTGGCATGAAGAATGACTAATTCTATGGTGTTGTATCTTTATGAGGAAAAAAATTACATGACAGGCTCTAGTAAAGGATTTCAGACATGGTTGACATGCTAAATTGACCTCAGACCTATAAAAAAGAAATAATTCCTGTGGGTTAAAATATATGCCTAATGATTCTCTGCCAAATACAAAATCCAGAGAAGGGGTAGGATGGTAGCAGGACCAAGAAAGACCTTAGAGGAATGGTGCCAATTGAAATGGACAGTACCAGGCTTGGTGGAGAAACAGACTGCATGATAGAGTATGTACTTTGCTTTGAAGAAGGCTGAAGATCTCAGTCATCTCTGGTAGCAGGGCTAGCTCATTCTGAGCTAGAGGGCTAGTAGTCTGAGATCATATATGGCAGCTCCTTTTCTGCTGAGTGAGCTATCCAATGCAATTAAGACAGCTAGTGGGAAGTGAGGGAAGGGACCTATCAGGACCAGTGCCAGGTTGCTGTGGATTCTGAAGCAAGGCCTAGCTCTGAGCATACTGACACCTATGGGCATCACTACTGCCAAATACCAAGATTTCAAAGGTCAACCATGCTAGCTAGCTAGCTGCTCCCAGTGCCCACTCAGGTGCCTGCTGTTTGAAGGTACTTAAAACATTAAAATGATAGTTGATTTTAACCATGTTTGGAGCTGCCATAATGGTGAACCTGTGATCATCCTGAGAATAGTACCCCTTCATCCTGTTGGTCTAGAATCTGAATCCTCCCTCCTGTTGCACTATAGTTAAATTCTACTAAGATTAGTAACATAGTTAAAATAAGAACCATAATAATGTTTTATACACAACTTGCTAGATGTTGGTGGCTTGATTTGGCCTGTTTACTATCGGGTCCTTATTTTTATTATTATGTAGGTGGTGGAGTTAGTGTTACATTGACTTATTTATTCTGGCACAATGTTTGTGCCAATGTTTTAATTTAATGTTTAATTTCATTGCACAAAGCATACAAAACACCAAGGTTTTATTATATTGATCCTTTCTAGAGCTGCTAAACTGAAATCTCCAGATAAATAGACATGGTTTCATAGAAAATTCAGTTCTTTACAAATTTGTCGAAGAACATACAGATGCCTGTCAAGGCCATTTGTATTGTGGGCACTTTGTTCATACAATGTGTTTTTCCTGTTCTTGCATTACATGAGTGGCACCAACAAGGAGTGCCTGTATACTCACAATCATTGAAGAAAATTCTCTGAAAGCAGAGCTTAAAATTCTTTTAAGCATCATTCACAAATAATCGTGCTCTTCCAAATGCACAGAGTCTTAGACATGCCGATTTGGCAATTCTTTAGGAAAGAAAAAGAAGGTACAATAGGGATGAGTTTTTCTCTACTGTGTAAGTTAGCTGTAAGTGCTAGAAGAAAATGTCATTGCAACTCTTAGTTTTCAGGCAGAACTACATATTATGTGCATTACATGGATTCTGCAAAAAGGTCATATTTCTTCCATTTAGATCAATGGGATTAAAAACCTTGGCTGAATCCTGTGTAGTGTTTTTAGTTTACATTGTAAAACTGAATCTGGAGAGGTGAGATGTTGGATGTGGCAATGCCACAGACTTTAGCTAGTTTTAACAGTCATGGCTTTCCCAAAAGAAATTGTAGTTTTGTGTGTCTTCTATTTGTTAAAAAGTAATCTCAAGGTTTTTGGTTAGTCAGTACAGGTTACTGTTTTCCTCCCTTCAGGGAGTCTATTGAACAATCCTTTCTGTGGTACGGTTTTGCAGTATATATGATCGCAGCATAACTTTAAGAGGATCCTCCTTTGAACAACAAGGAATTTATCCAAATTTGCCCAGGCTTTAGGACCTCTATAAATTTATCTGATAAATTTGCCTGAAACTTTTTGCCTCTAAGACTTTTTATTGCATACTTGCTCATATATTTCCTGTGTAAAAGATTTGCTCATGTATATTGTGCCACCACATTAGGTTGTGTGTTGCAAAATAATGGCAAAGTTGCTGAAATACATTGATTAAAAGCCCCTGTGATGCCAAATCTGGATGGTTCACTACTCTGCCCTTGCCTCCTTCCATTAAAGAGATCTCTGTTGCAGTGTCTAAGGGCACAATCCTAACCTGGAATTTGGCTGGCACAAAGGATTTGTGCTGGCCCAAGAGTGTCACAAGCACGCTGTAAAGTACATTTGAACCATTCTCAGAGAGGATGGTGCATGTCTTTTATGGCTTGTTTGCAACACTCTTGGGCCGGTACAAGTTCCTTGTGCCAACCTAACTCCAGGTTAGAATTGTGCCCTAGTTCTACCACAACTCTGAATCACCCCTGATCCAAAATGCCTTGCCTTCAGAGGAGGCTATTTTTGAGTCTCTGTGTGAGTCACTGCTCCTTCAATCAAGAAATACCTCAGAAGAGGCAGAAACATAAGGTGGTGAGCACTTTCAAGAGTGATTGTTATACTTTGGTACTTTAAAAAGATAATACTTTAGGGCAGCGTTATTCAAACTGTGGGTTGTGACCTGATGTCAGGTGGGTTGCAGAAAGTTGGGAGCAGCCATCTTGGAAACTGCAGACCTTAGTCTTGTTATATTCCTTTTGTTAGCGTTAACAGTTCAAATTTTCAAGTATGGATTTTTTAAAATTTTGTTTTTAGTTCAGTGCTTTTACATCATATTTTGTCCTAATCTTGCTTTCTGTCAGGGATGTTTCATAGTTGTACAATTGCTGCAGTCCAAGAATGCCAATTTTCATTTCAGAAGCATCATTTTATTACGTTACAATGACAGCACTTCCTGCTTGATGATGTCACTTCCTGCCAAAACATCACTTCCAGGTTAATTACATCACTTCTGGTGGGTCCTGACATCTAATTTAGTGCCAATCTAAAAAGTGGGTCCTGGTCTAAAAAGTTTGAATACCACTGCTTTAGGGTATAACAATGAAGTGTGCCTTCAATTTTAGTTAAAGAAAAAAGTGTGTCTCAGCTAATTCAAATGGGACCAACTGTGTACATACAGAGTAGTAAGATATCAGCTGCCATGTGGAAAAATATTAATAATAAAGTGTGTCCAAAGATTCAACGCCATGTCTGCTGTTTCTTTAGATCTGCTCTTTTTTGTCTAATAACATCTCCCTGTGTTTAGCAAGCTACATTTATTTTTATATCATTTTCCCCCTTAAATTTATTTAACAACTTGTTACCATTGCTAACAGTAAGCTTGTTAAGGCAGTCACTTTTTATATAACAGGATATTGTTTTGTTCATCATGTTGCCACATTTGGCAAACTTTTTGTTTAATGCGCCTCTTGGGAATACCAGTCTGACCTCAATCTGAGTAAAGCCTTAATAGTTGGCGTGAGGGAAGCTTGCGGGAGGTGGCGGCAGTCATTTTTTTCTCCCTGCAGTCTATATTTGTTATCGCATGTTAATCAGATTCATCATTCTGTTTAATAAAGATTTCATCTGCCACGCGAATGCATAATCGGCTATGTCTGAGTGACTGCCCTTTGTCTTCAGCAGATTACAAAAACTGTATTAAGCATCATCAGGCAAAAAAAATGACAACCTTATTAATTTGTCCTTTATGTGTTTTCCAGCAGATTGGGCCTCATTATTATGCAAACGCATTACCCAGAGTAAGAAGCTCATTAATGTTTCTTTCCCTTGGTTTGTAACAGATTTTTGTATTGGGGGGAGTGTGCAGGAAATAATTGCTAATTATGTGGGTTAAATTGTACAGTGCCTGTCTTTTCTTGTTGGTTGCGGTCATATGTTTTGTGAACCAAGCAGAGCACCATTCAGATGCCACAGTGTTATAACGGGCAGACCTAGAAACTGATGTCGACTTCCATGCTTCTTTGCCTTCCATTTTTCAAGCATGCAATTGCAAGAAGCACAATTAGGACAGATCAGGATTATTTTGCAATGGATGGGCTTGTACATAGCTTCTCTTTTTAAAAGCAGATGAGAATCAGATGTCATGATAATTAATGGAAATATCCATCAAAAATTTATCACATGCAGTGATAAAATGCCTTAGAAGAAGAAATCCAAAGCCAGCTATATTTTGCGTATCGCCCCAACCTTGATATTTGTAGCATTCATTGTGTTAAAACTCAGCTTTCTTGTTTATATCCCACTTAGTCTCATAATGAGGGTTTTTTTTGGTTTTTTTTTGTTTTGTTGTTGTTTTAACCAGCTGACCTGGTTCCTTCCAAGGCCTACACTGGCAGTATAATTCCCTGTGAAATATGTGAATGCCTAGAAAATTAAATGTACGGATTTGGCAGTCATCAGTGGTTTGACAACTTTGCCCCTAAGTGCGTAATTGGTTTAAGCCAGGGTAGTGCTTCATACTTATCCTGTAGCGCATCTTCTGTAATCTGTCTGCCATCGTAGCTGATAAGACTTGGCCACAACTGAAGTTTTTACAGCACTAGAAATGAAATCCTGATCCCTTAAGGTTTTGCATGGATTTAGCTATATAATCTGGCTCAGAAAATTGTGTGAGTAGACAAATCTAAGAGGAGACAAACCTTTTTGAAAAGATGTGATGAAAATCATTGGATTGGATTGGATTTTCTAAATAAACTAGTTGACAGCCTAACCTATATTTTCATCACTCCTCTCTTTTTTTCCTATCTGAAAGGTGACCATTAGGCCAGTTGCCATAAAGAGTGTGTTTGCATTCAAAAGATAATAAAATAGTCTAAATTATTAGACGTGTTTATATTCACAGGGAAGGGAGGCCATACAGTATATACATGGGGTAGTTATTTATCACTGTCTGATATAATGCCTAGCACCAGTCTCAGACTGGCGAGATTCTCCATAAGGAGAGCATTCCATAGCTGATCATGATTTATAATGAATTGCACCATTGTAAAGGTACCTACTAGCCCAATGCATTGTTACGTTTATATTCAGTTGGAACTGTTTTTGTGTGTGTAATGTTGTCTGAAAGGGACTTTCCACCTCTTTTGCAGTGGAACATATGGGCAAATAGACCATAGGAAAATTCTGAAGGTTTTCCTTAGAACATTATAAATGCAAAGGTGAGCAGACAGTTGGCTGGGCACTTATTGCACACATAATCATAAATGAAAAAGACCAAAAGCCATCTTGTCAATTTCTCTTGGGCAAATCACTTCCATGCACTGATCAACCTACTCAGACCAACAGATTTGTAGAACTTGGATGTTTAAACCATTTTTTTTAAATGTAGTGCCTTAGGGTAGCTAATGGAAAGTTTTTTAAAGCATCTTTGTGCATTAGGAAACTTTATGAATAAGGAAATGAAATACCATGAAGAGAGGCTGGCTTTGTAGACATATTATGTCAAGTTCCTCTAAGGCATTGGTGAAGTCCTTATTAATAGTAAAATCTCAGACTTCCCCCAGCTTTTGAAGGACTTTAGTTAAGCATGGTTATGGGATGGGTCAGCATTACCTCTAAATTGGCCCCTAGCAGAATAATTTTATCAGGGGGTACAATGTTTGTTTTGGGTCCTTTCCCTTCAAATGTGAATTTGGCCCCTGGTCCCCCTTTTTGACCCTGGGCCCAGGTATGTTGTGTCCCCTGAACCCCCTCTGTCAAAGGCCCCAGGAATTTAGCAGCAGCAGCACAGTGAAATATGTAAATTCAACATCAAGACTTGGGCACAGTGAAGCAATGGCTTCTACCACTTCAAGTTGTGCTCAGATCCAGCCTGCTCATCTACATTTCTCTTTGCCTTTGCAATTATGACTGTTGTTCAAGGAGAACTTAAGGCTTGATTGACTTTTCCGTAAAGCAATTTCATGCTTTTTTGTTCTATTAAAACACAACTTATGTGTGTGTCAACTTGCTCTTACCCTTATTTCATGGGGATTAAAGGCAGGTCTCTGTTCTTGCTGCTCTTTTACAATTTTGCTTTTCAGCACAGACACTACAGGTTTTTGCTTGTTGTAAAATCAAGTGATCATAAATAACTTGCCAGGAGTCCACCATGCAGTCCTTGTGGTTTCATTGCTCCCCACTTCCCTTATAGCTCAATCCTATGGGCCACTTACAACAGTCGTGATCTGCTGCTATTGGTTATCTTCTGATGGCAGAAATGTTATATCACCACTAATGCTATGGTGCCACTGCACTGGCTCTATTGGTGCAGGTAAGATGGCCAAGGGGGCAGTTGGGTGGGGAATGGGTCAAAATCAGGGGGTGGGAGGGGGTGGATCTTGGCAGGAGTCATGCACACTGGATACTTTTCCTCTCTCCTGGCCCAGATCCACTCACTTCTTCTCAGACAGGCACCAACAAAATACATGGTGTATGTCTGAAGAGACCCATTGGTGACCAGGTACCTCTGATTGCCCATCCAACAATCGCATGCAGCATGTGCTCCATCAGTGTGGCTGCATGGTGGAAGATGGTGGGGAACTGAACAGTAACTTCTGTTCCTGAAGCCCCAAAGTGCTCTCAGCCTACCCTTAGGCAAGCTGTGTGTCCTATGTAGAGTTATGAACCAAATACGTTTGGAGGCCAAGGCACCATCTATTTATTGGAAGATTCTGATCTTTCATTAACAGGGGTGTGTGATCTGTAATCAAATCTACATTAGTTTGCTAGACACATTTCAGATAAATTTGTTCACATTCACCACAATCTGGACTCCATATTGGCTGTTTCTGTTGATGTTCTGTTTGCATCTGTTTGTCTTATTGTTATGGATTTTTTTCATCTTGCATAGCCTGAGGATGTGGACAGGATCCCTTGGAGTGTCAGCTCAATCCTTGCCTAGCATAAGATCTTTATATACCTATACCTTTATATGTATAACCGTAGCCAAATTTCACAGGCATACCTTTATACTCGCAAGCTCCTGAATCTTGTTTCTCCTTTTGCTTAGCCACAGATTCTAGTTATATATTTCTCCTCCTTCCTCCCCCACAAACAAAAGGAAAATGTTCAGCACTCAAAGGGCAAAGTTCTGCTACTGTACATCTTCGTTTAAAAAATGGTTTATTACCGAAGTCTCCAGCAGCAGCTGTCTGTCAACTTTCCAGCGGCTCATGTCTAATTAAGCCTTTTGATTTACAGTATGGCTTATGAAGCATGCTGGGGCAGAGGAGAGTAAGCATGGGCTTTTCTTTACACATTCTATGATTATTTTGGTCTGAAGAAACACGAAGACTCAGTTGTCTGTCCCTGCAATTAATCTTTCTGTGCCATTTTAAGTTGGTTGAATTAGAGCAAATGCAGCTCGTGGATTTCTTTTTAATTTTTATCAAGATCTGCGTAAAAACAGTTCAGCAGCAGATGCAGAGATTATGGATGCGGCATTATAATTGTTCTATATTCTAATGAGCAGCCACTGTTGCCAGCCAGTACTTTGTACTGATTATGTTGCAGTCCAGGCGCAGCTGCCACTGACCCCTCAACTGCGGCGTTAACAAACCCGTCTTTGTTGTTGGTATGGGAAATATCTTAGCTGTTGTGAATGTGATTTCAACCCAGAATAATAATCACATTAGGCGGGGGGGGGGGGAGAAGAAGCCTTCAAAATAAAGATTCATCCATTGATATGCGATAACTGCACTTTGTTTTTAAACGGAAGATCTAGTTTTGACAAATACTCTGACAATAATTTGTTTTTGATTTTCTACTCCTCTGATTAGGGATCTTAAGACAAGTTACATAAACTTGAAAAATATACATTAACTACAATAATGAATACATTTCCACAATAAATGCTAAAAAGACAAGCAAACATGACAGCCAACTAAAAATATGAAACAGTGAAAACTAGGCTAGGAGTTCCTCCTGGGAGGGAGGTCGGACCATCATTTAGCTAAATGATCATTAGCATCATTTAGCTACGTGCTTTGCATGTAGAAGGTCCCAAGTTCAATCACTGGCATTTCCAGGTTAAAGTGTGAAAGACTCCTGTTTGAAATCCAGGAGACCACTGCTAGTCAGTTTGGACATCTCTGACAGCCCAATCCTAACTAGCACAGGCATAGTGGGGCTGCATGGTCTCTGGTGTATCCAGCACATCCTGGGAGCAGACTGGAGGGTAAGAGGACATTTTCTGTAAGGTCCCTTCATTCATTTGTGCCATACACATGCTGGCCTGTGAAATCATTTGTGAAATCCACGTGCTGGCCTGGTGATGTCAGTGGGTGAAGGAATGAGCAAGCCCAGCACTTGGTTTCCTTCACCTGCAGCCGCTGGGCCAGCATGTGGGCTCCTGTAGGCACACAAGCTCAGCAGGATGAGGTTGGCTCAGCAGTGGTGGCAGCAGATTATGGAAGCTGTGTGCCATGGCAACAATGGGCGAAGGGGCCTCAGTAACGCCTGGTTGTAGCAGCAGGCAAAGGGACCTCCGTGTGAAGGAGCTCAAGGGCTGGAAGGAGTAAGCTGTCACAAACCGACAAATTAGGCTTCAAGATTGAAGAACACTAATAGACAAGAACTCACATATGGATCACTAAATTGCTAATTGCTGCCCTGAATCTTCTGAAGATATAAAAATATTTGCATTATTTCTAGGCAGGCAGCAAGAGACCTCTGGGCTGACGGAAGCCTGTCTCACTAGCATCTCTGCTGACTGCTGTCAGGTTCCTTTACTTGTCTTGCTAAGAGTTTCCAGGCTCCTCTTGCTCCAGTTTTTTTAACCTTTCTAGCTTCTGCTTCCTTCCCATTTCCTACTAGCTCTTGCAGCTCCACTCTGAGAGTTTCTCTTTTTTTTGCAGTACCTTCAGCTTTAGGTTAAAGTACCTTAAATCTCCCATGATACACATGTCACTGGAAAGACTGCCCAGCCTTGGTTGGTCTCTGTAATAGTCAGCTTTATAATTGGTGTTAAAGATAGGGGTCCTGCTTATAAGCCACATAGAGCTATGTAGTTTTTAAAGCACATACACAATCCTGTATAAACGAAGATTTTCTCAATAAAAGCCAAATCAGGATGTCTTGGCTCTGTTATGAGGCAAGGTGAGGCAGCAAGTGTGAGATGCAGTTAAAGGGATGGCATACTGTTGTTGATGGGTTCGATTTTAGGTTTTTTCTTAGCTCATGATCCTGGGGAAGGGATTTGATTTTCCACCTCTAAATGAAATGCCTTTGACCAGCCCTGGCCTCATGGAAAAACATACATAAAAAAATGTTTGTATCCTTTTAATCCTGGGTCCTGTTGTGCCAAGGCACACGCTTGTTGCTTTAACCCCATGAAAGAAATTATCTATACTGTACATCAGCAACTATTATATACATGGAACCTGCATGTCTTTCATTTGACTCCTTCCCCACAACTCCTTGCTAGATCTGTAGGAGGCTCAGGCACTGTCTCAGTCTACCGCTCCTGGACGCCCATGACACTGTCATCTTGAGGAGCGTCTCATTCATCATTGACTGAAAGGGGCTGACATTTTGATGGCCCTTGAAATTGCAACCCTAAAATAAAACCCAATACTGCAATTTTGTATGGTAATAGGGGTGTTTGTAGTTTGCCATATCTGCCATTGTTGCTACTATAGTGGCTGCTATGTCCAGATGAGCCATCTTGGTAGCTCAGACTATCACAGCAGTAGCTGCTGTTGGTTGGCTCAAGCATGCCACTACTCATCCCACCCCTTCTCCTCTCTGATTTCCCCTTCTTCCCCACCTACATCTCTTTTTTAGTACTGGGGCTGATTGGCAGGTCCCACCCAGCCTATTGCCACATCTCCACTCACTTCAGTCCAAACCTGGTCAGGTTGACTTGAGCTGGGAAGCCCTGCTTAGTCCCACTGTTTATGACCCACAATTGTAAACCTCAATTTGGGTCCCCCCCCCAGGGTTGTGCATGCAGCATAATATGTATGATAGGCAAGAGTGGTGTCTAGTGTCTTTCCTTCGTAGCTCCAAAATATTGTCTTTCACTTCAGATGAGAAACATCACCAAGCACAGCTTAGATTCAATTTACTTGTCAGTCAGATGTGCTTATTGCAACAGAAATTCCATTTTCATGCATCCTAGGCAAGAACATTTAGAAATCCTCAGACAAACTGTTCAGAGTTTTCGAGTGTTTAAAATGAAACACACTCTGTGTGAACTGACCCTGGGAATCCCCAAGAAGTGTCTCCCCAATAAGTAACCCACTCACTTCCCTGATGGATGCCTATGGTAAGAGAGAGAGAGAGAGAGAGAGATCCCTAAGGGGTTCATTTTAATTGTGTTTAGAATGAGATTATGTGAAATACACTGTAGTTTTTCTTTTAGAAATCTAACATGTGCAACAAAGTCTTCCCCTCTGAAATGTTTGGCATCTCCTCTGTTCTCCCCCCCCCCATATTTTGTGTTCTAATTGCAGCTGCTGTCTGGGAATGAAACCAATGACTATGTTGCATCCTTTGAAGAAAAAGGTACTACAGGCATGCCCCGGTATCCACTGGGGTTCTATTCCCGACCTCACAGTGGATACCTGAATCCATGGATACTGGGCACGCCTTTTTAAAGATAGGAGAATATCAGTGGTTTTGCTACAACAAGGTAAAAAAAAGGATTTGTTTGCTGTTCCCCTATCTTTTTAATAGGCATCCCAATATCTATGGTATCCGTGGATAACTCAAACTGTGGATACCAAATCAGTGGATACCGGAGCATGCCTGTACTGTATATGTTGCACAAGAATGTTTTCCTATTCTGTTTTCAAACCATTCTCCTTGCACTATTTTAGAAGGTAAATACTCTTTACTAAAATCTTTACTAATAATCATTTAGCACTGATGGGCCCCATGTTTTCTGTGAATTCCCTTACGCTAAGCATTCAGGCAACAGCTTTATTTTGGTTGTTTTTATTGACACTTGTCAAAAATGCTGAATGTTGGTGATTGCATTTGCTGCCTCCTCCCTCCTGCCCCTACTGCATTTTCCAACCTCTCTGTCTGATTTCTTCTCAAGGCGCAATAAAACATTACCATATGGGACCACTTAATTTCCTTATTTAGAGCTGATTACATTGAGCATGAGTTGTGTAGTGAATTTTTTTTTTTTAAAGTCCTTATCAACCAGGAGCTTCACCAGAGTGCCAGTCTCTTCAGGAGTACGGTGTGCATTCAAGAATCTTCTGTCTACTTAATTATCCCTGTTAAATGTGTTGGAAGAAGAAAATATTTTATTCCTTTGAGAATAAACCCATTGAAATGAATGTGAGAACACTTGTTGCTCCAGTGTTCGTGTATACTTGTAAGGGTTCAAGATGGACAACTACTGCAATCTCTATTATTCTTTCTTGCCCTTCATATTCTGCTGGAAAGGCCCTGTTGAAGGACAGAAAATCATAGTTCACTAACCGACTTCTGGCGGGCCACATATTTACTAGTTGCGGAGGTGCTGAGGAAGTTCCAGCAAGACATTTATGTCCTTAAGCAAGTGTACCACCTCAGGATCACGTAACAAAAATTAGTTATTCCTAAACTCAGTGTTTCCCAAACTGTGGGACAGGACCCACCAATGGGTCATAACCTGAATGTCAGTGGGTCATGAAACTGAAACTAACATTCTGATGGCTAATAAGGAGAATGAGCAAAAGTGAAACAGAGCCACTCACGCGCATTTACTGGTGAATGGGTGACCGTGCCTCAGAGGGAAATGCCACCAGAATGGTCCTCCCAGAATGCAGACTCCCCCCAAAAATGTGAAGGAAGTCTCCCTTCTCCAAGCTGACAAGGAAAAATGCTTGAGCCCTCTAGAAAGTGAAATGGGAACTCCAATCCTAACCTGTGTTGTAGCAGGCAAGCTGGCAGGTCTGCATTGTATCCAAGTGCAGGTTAGGGCTGCGCTGGAGCTCACCATGGGGCACGGATGGGGCTCCTCAGATCTGCGCCTGTAAAATAGCAGATGCAAGGCCACACAGCTGGCAGTAGCCCGAAGATGGGGGTTTGGATCCAGCATTACTGCTGGATCCAGGCTCCTCCCCCTCTCCCTGGGCCGCCTCGCTCACAGGACCACCTTCTCCCACTCTTTCCCTCCTCTTTCCCACCCTCCTCCTGCCCCGAAAAGCCTCCTTTCTGGATGAACTCAGCTGGCACAGGGGCAACTTCCCTCTGCCTGTCCTCGGTTTAGCTGGACTAACACTGCTGCCTCCGTTGGCCCAGTGCCACTTATAGCACATTTGCGACAGCGATGGGCCAACACAAACACGAGTAGGCAAGCACACCTTAACTTCTATCGAAGGCCAGGTGAAGGGGAATACAAGGCCACCAGAATGGTCCCAAACCATAGAGGTCAGGAGGCCACACACACACACACACACACACACACTATAGTAAAAAGGATAAAAACAAAGACTTGAATGGCTGGTAAAGTGAAACTTTTTTTAGTCTCTTAAAACTAGGTGGGTCCCAATGGAGTGTCATTTTAAAAAGTGGATCTTGGTGCTAAAAAGTTTGGGAACTATTGCCTTATTAAGAACACTAGAGTTTTGATGGATTGTACCAAATATCCAGCTTAGCCCAGCATACAGCGGCTAATGAGATGCCTCTGGGAAGCCCAGTTACTGTTTTCCTATAACTGGTATTCAGTGACACACTACTTGTGAGCATGGAGTCAATCTAATGCCAGGATGCTAATCCTGGGGCAAAACCCTTCATATGAACTCTACAGTGTTAACCTGTAAACCAGCTATCTCCTGATGGTACATTGGGTATTAGATGGGCCCTCTTATGGGCATAGCCAACAGCCATTGATCAAAACTCATTGTGGGGGAAAATATTTCCATTCTTCCTCCATACACACACACACACACACACACACACACACACACACACACACACACA
>JAJKFI010000149.1:1181476-1281913 GCA_029204185.1 Lerista edwardsae | reverse complement strand
CACACACACACACACACACACACACACACACACACACACACACACACCCCAGGGTGTCTATATTTACTTTACCCTCTCTCTCTCTCTCTCTCTCTCTCTGCAACTTTCTGCTCCTTCTTAAAACTGCGTAATCTGAAAGGCATTGCATTACTAGAATGTATTTTAACAATTGGGTGCTGATGAAAGAATCTGGCTTCAGATCACAGTTAGGACATGCAGAATAAATGCAGTAAAATATGCCAGTTCATAAAACACAAGACTATAAAGCGCGTCAGGTAGAATCTAGATCACAAAGGAGATCCCTTAGGAGTTTGAGTCAGAGCTTATTGTGGCTTAAAGGAAATCTCTGGGGTAGCAAAAATGGCAAAGCTTGTTCCATTGTGAATCATTATGGCTTACAGGAATTTAATACTGGAGTTTCAGAATTTCATGTTTCTGGTCTAATTTTTCTTTGTAAGATGTAAGGGGGATGTAATGTGTGTGATAAAATTAATTTACTGTTAACTAATGTGGTACAACATCAGTGAATGACAGTTAATCTATCAAACTCTGCCATAGTTCATTCTTGTTGTTTTAATGTGTTATAGGGATAAAATGTGTTTTTCAGATATGTTTTATATTTGCACCAGGTAATGGAAAGTACAATATATTATGTGCTTGTGCCCTGGAGGAAGAAAATTTGAAGGAAATAATTGACCATTGTAAATCTTACTCCATGCTTCACCCTAAAGTTGACTTCTGTTTTGTCTCTCTCATGCTTGTTCTTAAAAGTCATGTTTTTGGTTGTGGCATGGCTACTGCACTGATTTGTGGTACCCACCACCTGCCTTAGGTGGATGGGCATAGTCTAGGATCCTGATCTGGGTGTGCATCAGTAGGATTTTGTCTTTTTTTTTCCAGTGAAGAATTGACCCCTGACTAGTGTTGGTACAAGACCACTGTGACATGGCACATTGGTGTGCCATGAATGGTCTGCAGGTGTGCCATGGGAGTTTGAGAGAGGGTAATATATTAAAAGGGGAATGGGAGTCTCTGGCTGCCAGTGCAGTATGCCTTACTAATTGCTGAAAAATTGATGGTGTACAATTTTGTGCCTTGACAAGTTTAGCAGAGTGTCATGGATCAAAAAGGTTAAAAATCACTGCTCAAGGAGTCTCTGAGAAAACCCAATTGTGGGTGGGGAGAAAGCAGCAATGGCATCTCTTAATTGAGCAAGTCATACTGCTGCTACCTGTTGGCGAATGCATTGGGGGTTTGAGGGGTCAGCCATCAAACCTGACCCTATACCACACCATATTCAAAATTGCTTTTGTTAACTTCCCCTGTTCTAAACATGATTTGCCATGCAATGTTGAGGGGGCAGGGACGTCACTGCTGTGCTTGAGAAACAAATCTAAAACTGCCTTGAGTGTGTGAAAATAGCTGCATAGATCTTTGGAAGTTGACCATGCTATTTTTCGTTGTAAAATCAATTGAATTTCCTTCTTGCATTGCCATTGTTGCTTCTGTTTTTTTGTCATTAAAGTCAAATCTAGACTTTACAACAAAAATGTTACTGCCCCAAACAGAAATTATGTGGTGTTGTTTTTTAGTTCCATTGCCTACTCTGTACTTTAGCACAAGTTACCCACATCTCAGTATTCCCCCTGCTCCTTCCCCACAGGGCTGCTAAGGGGAGGATCGGTGGCTCTACCTAGCAATTACTTGGAAAAGCCAAAGGGAAGTACATCATCTAGGTCAGGCCAAACTCAACATTCATATTCAGGTCAGAGATCAAGATCCAGAGCAGCAAACAGAGATCAGAGGGAGCCAGAGCCCATGATCAAGGTCAGGTCCAAAAAGGTGGCAGTTGGGCAGCTCAATTCTAACTAAATCCCCGGGCGTTGATGCAGTAGCATTGGCTACGATGCATCTTTTGAGGGAATTATGGATGTTGCAGGTCTCCCAGGATTATGAGGACAGTTGTCCCCTTACCCCATGGTTAGCCCACTGGCTAACCAACTTGAACCTGCTCCAGCAATATTGTTGGTGCAAGTCCATGTTGATCCATGTCAGCGGATAAGTCGGTATATAAATACTATTTGATTGATTGATTGATTGATTGATTGATTGAAATGTTGATGGATCATGTGCTCCACTGACATAGTTTCTTAGGATTGGGGCCTAAGAAGAGAATACGAGGAGTATATATGCTACCTCTAAGCAGTTAGTTAAATAGACACGGGACCCAATCATATCCCACTTTCCAGTGCTGATGTCTTATGGTGGTGGTGATGGTGGGCAGCCATGGATGACTTACTTTATATTAAGAGAACATTTGCTCCCTTACCTCAGGGACGCATTGTGGCTACATCAGCCCTAGAAAGTGGGATAGGATTGGGCCCTCAATCGGTCAGACGCTGTCTGAATCAAAGGTTGTAGAAGGCCAAACCCTTATTGGCTGCCCAGATCACATGAACTGGCTTAGTTTATGAGAAGCAGTATCTCCTCTCTGGCCATCAACTGGACAGCGCTGCCAATAACTCTCCATCTGAGAGCTGCTCAGTGCCCTGCTCAATTGCCCTGGCATTCTACAGGTGGCAGAAAACACAGAACATTGTGATGTCAGGGCACAAGTAAAGTTGTGCTGGATGTTAACAGGAATGCATGGACTAGACAACTAGTTGCTGTTTTGGGGGTAGCCATTTGTAAATTGCATTGTCTAGTTTGGCAACAAGTATTCAGGTATTTTGTGGTGTGCTGATGGCAAATGCTTAACTTGAATCAGACGTTCTAACGTAAACCGTCTTTTCCTCACTACAACCCAGCTCAGGTTCATGTGAAACACTGAAGTACTGTACAGTAATATGTTTTGGGACGTATGTAGAACTACCTATATAACTGAAACCAGCCTTTATGCATCTGGGTAAAATGAAAAACTTCCAGGTCAGAAGTTGTGACTTCCAGAATGAGGAACTGCTGATAGCTTTTATACATATATGTATGTTTTTGTGCATTTAAATAATGGGTAATATTCATGTACCTATAAATCTGGCATCCAACTCTTGAATATGTTTATATCCAAAAATGTCTCTAAGGGAATGTGTTGATCAGCTGCTTTAGTTTAGAAACTTTCCATCATGTATGGCGGTGATGTGATTTCTTGCATAGTAGGTTTAATAACTTCCTTTTTTGTTCCCTGATAGCTATTTGGATTTACTATGTCACCTATGCGTTCCCTTATCATACGCTAATCTTAAAGGTTTGCCTGTCTTATAACAGTGCACTTGGTTTGAGTTGATGCTGCGTAAATATAATTGAAGAGTAAATTATGTTTCCAAGCAGTACTTTGCTGTTAATCATTTCTATGCAGACATACCTCATGGCCTCCCATGCACGATGACTCAAAGAGAAAATCATGCCCTCTTTATCTGCCCCTCCTTCTCATTTGGCTATTTGATCCTCTTGTGGCAACAGTACCTGAAGCAATTTAACTGTGTTAAAATGGGGCAGTGTATAGTGTTAAAAGGCTTTTAGAAAATATTTAAATGGACCACTTTTTTATAACAAAACAATGGGCTGGATAAAAAAACCTAATCCAATAAATATTAATGGAGCCCAGGCTTGCACTCTAGGTTCATAGAGTCATTCTCTCAGCCCAGGTGTTTATTTAGCAGGAAGTGATGAGAGGAGATTTCATCTTGTAGCGGATGGGTCCGATGTAATGTCTTTTCCATGTGGAAAAAAGGAGCTTTGTTTTGTTCTAAGCAACCGCCTGTAAATGCTTTTAGAATCATGCCTTAAAAGGGTTATTGGAGATATCTCAACAGTCCATGTAGTTTCTAAACCCATGTAAAATAAGGGGGGTGTGTGCAGATTGCCTTGATTTTAGAGGTTTGTTTTTCAGATGTGCATTTCAGTAATAATAGTAAATAGAGGCACTTTCTGCCTGAGATAATTTTCACTGGAGATGCTGGCGCAGGAGGGGGATGGAAGGGTTTGAGCATAGGACCTTCTGCATGCAAAACATGTGCTCTTTTCAGCCCTCCAAGATAGATAAAAAAAACCTCTATGAATCTGTATCCATCTGCTGGTGATTACTAGCCTTTACAGTGTGGAGCATCCCCCATGCTCCAATATATACATGAAACCACTAGGGGAGATCATCCAATGGTTTGGAGTAGGGTGTCACCAATATGCTGATGACACCCAGCTCTATCTCTTTTTACCATCCCGAGGTGGTGGAGATCCTGGGACACTGCCTGGAGGCAGTTAGGGTATAGATGAAAGCCAATAGGTTGAGGCTGAATCCAGAAAAGACAGAAGTCCTCATGGTCAGGAAATCCTCAATGCAGGCACTGAGTCATTTACCCATTCTTAACAGGGTGGCACTCCCCCTGCAAGAACCAGTGCACAGTCTGGAAGGGCTCCTTGATTCTCAGCTGTCTCTGGAGAATCAGGTAGCAGCTATGGCTGGGAGTACATTTGCCCAGCTTCAATTGGTGCACCAACTCCGACTATACTTGAGCCGTTCAGACCTGGCCACAGTGGTCCACGTGTTAGTGATTTCAAGACTGAACTACTGAAACTCATTGTACATAGGGCTTCCCTTGAGGACAGTTAAGAAGTTACAATTAGTGCAAAATGCAGCAACCTGGGTGGTTACAGGGGCTAGATGGTTTGACTCAGTAGGTCCACTCCTTCAGCAGCTACACTCATTTCCGATCATTATTCATTCGTTTCCCATCTCAATTTAAGATGATGGTATTGACCTTTAAGTCTTTTCATGACTTAGGACCAGCCTACCGCCTTCTCCCATACATACCAGTCCAGCCTCTTAGATCATCTAAAGGGGCTCTCCTTCAAATGCCCCCTCTGTCCCAAGTTAAAGGGATAGAAGCTCAGGAGTGAGCCTTAGTGGCACCACAAATATGGAATTCCCTTCCAGAAGAATTAAGAACTACACACTCCCACATGGCCTCTTGGAGATTGCTCAAATCATGCCTATTTCGTCTAGCCTTGAATGATGGTTGGCTGTCTGCCCTCTGTCTCTCTAGAATAGTGCTATAGCTTGACTGCTCACCTGGACAGTTGTTCTGCGCCCCCCCCTCCTATGGCCTGATGAGAAGAGTTAGGTTTTGCCTGTTTTGGAATGTTCCGTGTGTTCATGTTAAATGTTTTTAATGCTTTTGTTTTTTTTATATATTCTACTAATTTTTTGTTACATTGTACTTTTATGTTCTCTGTAAGCCGCCTTGGGCATTTGCTTCAGCATGGGAAAGGCAGGTATAAATAAATAAAACAATCTTGGAGGTTTTGGTTAGCTTAATGATATTGCATCATGTCGCTGGAAGGTACTTGAAGTGTTGTCTGGTGCTATGTGCGAGAACCCCAGACCAACGCCTGGCAGCAAGACCAGCAACACAACACAACACAACAAAGCAATGATAGGAGGCTCTGCCCTGAGCTTCTTTTCAGTGTTTGTTGCATTGTGTCTGCACTCCCAATCCAGAAGTAACTGGCGATAACATAATCTCATAGTAGACTATGTGAAGTGCTGTTCTAGAGCTCTCCCAGGGAATTTTCTCCTTGATATACAGTACCTAACATTCCTTTTTTCCTGAGCCTTATTTTAGAAATCACTAATCGTGTGTGCCGTGTCAGTAATGTTAATGAACATTTTGAATGTGTGTCTTTATATTTCCAGTTATTTTGCAATTAATAGTTTTGCACCTGTAGATTTCCTAGCTCATCACACTCTTGGCCACTATGTCAGGCCAATTCATCAGAATTGTTTATTGTGATAAACTTGTAGTCTTGACCTTGTTCCTCCAACAGTAAGTTTAAAATTACAATAACAAAATCTCTTTATTATTGGAGTTCCCTTTTTCAAATTTATATTTGACTTTCCTTGGTATGTAAACTGTTACCAGCAAACTAGACAACCACAATACCTGGGCCCAATTATAGACAGATGGTATGCTCTAGTTCTAAATGGCCATATGTTCTGAACAATTCTTGTTCTGAATAGTTATAGTAAAAACTCACCCATCCCCCAATCTAGTCGTCACATCATTTTCCAGAAGGATATTTACCTTGATGGTTCTGGAGTGCTGAATGAAATTTCTATAGATGACTGCATGGAATTTGTCAAATTACTCAAGTGCTCATCTGGATTGCTCTTGAAGAAAAGGTAGATTATCAGAAAATGTTGGTCACCTTCACAGGTATAAGCACAGAACTGGCATTAGTTCCAGAATCATTCTCTTGAGTATTGCTTTTGCAGAATGTATAATAGACAAGAGCTCAATCCTGAGTCCACCAGCGCAGGTGGTACAAGTGTACCACCCATGATGGTGTCACAAACCACGTCCAACACGAGCAGTAAGACCTTACCGATGTGAGCAGTAAGCACTTACCACCCATGTTATTCCAGTGCCATTCCCGCTCACCTGGAGGCAGCAAAGTGACACCGCCGAGTGGTAAATTTTACTGCTGTTGGCATTGTGCTCCTTCTGGGCCGGGCAGGAGGGCATTCCTGGGTGGGGCAGGGGGTGGAACCATATTCAGACCTCCATGTCAGGCTATACTGCCCAACACAGAGGTCCTCGCATCTGTGTCAGCTATTGCAAGGAGACTCAATGGCAGGTCTCCAGATTTACCTAGGGGAAGGGGACAAATGTCCACTTCCTCTGAGGAGCCTGCTGTGGCTGCCACTGCCCCCACAGCAGCCAGGCAGATCAGGACTGGCCTGCTGGGCTGCAGTCTTTAAACACACTTACTTGAGAGTAAGTCCCATTAAACACAATGGGGTAGGATTGCATTGAAACATGTAACTCACACTTTTGTAATGTCAGCTGTGAATACAAACATTTGAAATCTGTTTTTACCTGACTCGGAACTGAGTCTACACACACAAAATAATGGCACCATTGGGATTAGTGATGTTCAGAACCCCCAGAGAAATTTCACTTAGGTTATTCAATTTTTTTTTTTTGCATTCTTCTAAAACTTTCTAAAATGTTTTGTCCAAGGTGAAAGCTCCAAATTTGCTCGAAAATTACACTGCAAAGACAACTTGGAGGCAACTATAGTTGTAACGGCAGCACTTGGGAGTGCAGATTATAGTGGTTGCATATTGGGGAAATAAAATTTCTCACAACAGTTCCTAGGGCCAGTGCAAGACTTCTTGGTGCCTGAGGTAGCCCTCTAAATGCATGGCACCTTACTTTCATGGCATCTTGCTTCGCTCCCTACCTAGAGGAACACTTCCCACTCCTCTTTCTCTTCCTGGTTCCTGGATTTGAAAAGCAAGATAGAGAGGAACAGATCAGAAGAGGAGTGTGGTGAGTGGGCTAGAATGGTAGGCATATAAAGGTGGGCTGCAGGCATCCTCCCCACCAAATCATAGTTTCCATTCAATTTGAAATTTAAAAAGTGAGACTCAAAAAATAACTCAAAGACTAGGGAGCAGAAATTTAAAGGCCAAAGTATGGAAACGAGAAAAAATTATGTTCAGATTTTCAAGGCTGCGTGAATCCTTAAATTAGCAAGCGTGGCAAAACCCAAACCCTGTGCTTTCTAGTTGGTGTTGGTGATAACATTCTATACTGTTTTAATAGATTTTGTATCTTGAATTACAACAGAGCATATGTACCACAGCATATACAATCCCTTGGTGAGAAGGAAAGATCTCAGTTATCCATCGGGTACTCAATATCATGACATAATGGCCCTTTCCAAACATGCAAAAAGAGTCAAAGTTTTTAACTGGGGATTTAGTCACACTTCATCAGGATTTCACTTACATGGGCCCAGTCAAGTGTAAGTGAAAGTT
The DNA here is from genome assembly GCA_029204185.1 of Lerista edwardsae. Classification (NCBI taxonomy): domain Eukaryota; kingdom Metazoa; phylum Chordata; class Lepidosauria; order Squamata; family Scincidae; genus Lerista; species Lerista edwardsae. The sequence goes on along the minus strand of JAJKFI010000149.1, from coordinate 1,274,097 downwards.
TTACTGTCAGTTCACTTTGCATGTGCTATTACTAATCCACATGAAGCCTGCTGGGCTAACCCCCCAAGGTACAATCAGTGTTAAAATGTTGTGAAGAGAGTGTTTAAAGTTAAGGGTAGATGCATTTGCCAAGGTATGGGTTTTATCCTATGACAAGCTGAAAGTAAAATGGGCAGTGGTGAGTAAAAAATGCTATTACCAGATATGTGCCATAAACACAACAAGGTGACGATACTAGTGTTGCCTCTTATGCCAGATATGTGCGGCAATCATTTTGCAAACATATATCTCTGATAATGAACGTCCCAAATTGATTGGTGGTTTGGGGACTATGATGGTACTGATTGGCAGTCTAATCCAGGACTAGTTTTGGCCATGCTAAAGGAAGCAAGTATCTTCTCTATTTGCTTTGCAGCTGGCCCCTCGTCTTGATACAGGAATAGTCAGGGTCAGTCCATCTATTAGTCCACCAGAGTCAGTGGCATTTGAAGAAATATTTTCCATACAGGATTTGTCCAAGACCTCCCAACTTCCTGAAGCAGCATGCCAAATGCTGTCCCTCCTCCCCTTACCAAGCCATTCACCAGCTTCTGCCTGGGCTGCACCTCTGCCCCCTGGATTTGCAAAAGAAATGGGGAACAGAGCAGGAGTGGAGAAGCAAGTGGTGAGCACAGTGTCAGATACTTTTCTCTCCTCTTCCCCAACCCTTCTGTTCTTCTTTTCAATCCTGGAAGAGGAGGAGCAGTAGAGATAGCTGGGTGGGAAAGCGGAAAGAGGCGATCTGCCACCTGAAGTGGCTGCCTCAACCAGCCTTGTGTATGGCGCTGTTTCCATAACATTGTGGCTTATCAACTTTAAATTTTGCCAGTAATACTGGATGAAGCCATGTTGAATGTCACTCGGAAAGACATATTGGTTGTTTGTTGTTTGGATTGTACCCTGTCCTTGGAATTGTAGTTTGAGGTCTGGAGAACCCTGTTAGGGATTCCTAGCACCCTTCTCACAACACCTCAAAAAATATTAAATTGATCTGTAGAATAGCTACGTCGTCATGCGCTCACCTTTCGGTATTACTGTGTTGCCATTGCAGTATATTGCGAGCATGAGTTGTATGCATGGATCTTATATTGGCCGCAGATGGAAATAGCTTCTACTGCATTTAATTCCACACTATTTCTATCCCATCAAGATGACAGACCCTGAGTGTCATACACTGCACTTCTACATCTTTCTAGTCTGTTCTCTGCTTATTTTGCTTCTCCTCTTGCCAAGGCAGCCTCTAAAGCTGTTCCTCATCTGTTTCAATTCCCTTGGGGCCTGCAAAAAGCCGTTCAAGTAACTCTCCGAAGTGTCAGCCACCCAAGAGTTTACTCCTTCTGGTGGACACTGGTTCATTCTCTCTGGTATCGCAGTCTGCGCTATCATGGAGAGCCTTGCAGATCTTCAACTGTATAGTGCTTGTTACTTTGGGGTAGGGTGGAAGGGACACATGACAAGAAACCTTTTAATGAAGCATTCAGAACTCCTTTGACAAATGTGATGTGTATTTGTACCACAGGCTGTCAAATGGTGATGTACTAGTCCAGACTGGATGGGTGGGTAGTTGAGCCTTTTGCTGGAAAGTGACTTGCTTCTCTAGCTGCTTTGTAATATTCCATTTACCACTTTGACCTCAATGGTAATGTTTCCATTGATTCAGCAGTGTTCATCAGACAGCTTCACCTTCTATAGGAACCCTTACTCTTGAAAAGCTATGTACATTCTGCTGTGTCCACTTTGCTTCTAAAAGACTTTACAGACTCTTCCTAGAAGCACTTTGCATAACCTTTCCGAATAGTTTATTAGCATGTGCTTTTGTTCCATATGGTCACCGGGATTTTGGCCCAGGGAGTCCAGTATTGATAAAAGGATTTTCTGGCTAGTTTATTTCTCACATATCCTTTTAATATCCATCTTGAATGTAGGAGATTTATATGGAAGGAAGAAAATAAATCCATCAGAACAGTATAATAAAATAACAACTATACTATGGATTGTAAAATTTTGTTAGCATACCAAAGATGTCTGTTTCCCTGTTTTATTTTATTTTTTTATTCTACCACATATTCCCATTAACCATGTTTTATACATGGTAGTCTGACATGAATGGGATATTAATTTGTCTCCTGTGCTTTGGAGAAGAATGTAGTTTAATATACTTGAGTCTACGGTAAATTTGCTCTCTTAAAGTTCACCTCCAGAATGAACTATATTTTGGTGGCCTAAAATTCTTATTAATCTGAATCTTTCAAACCTACCTTGAGCATGTTTGTGACTGAAGAAACAAATTGTTTCTTTCTTGGAAAAGAACTGATTCTTTAATAGGACTGAGCGATTGTGTGCATATATAAGGGAGCAATAAGCTGAAGATGGCCCCATGCTTCTCATACCCAAGTGTATCTGAGCAGGCAGAGAGAGCGTTGATTTAATTAGCACATAGACTGACCAGAAGCCTGGCAGCTCAAAGCAAGGAAGCGGGGGAATCGTGACTTCATCAGCAGAAGTTGCCCAGACTGTGGGAAGTCAGTGGGTCAAGGAACATTGATATTGGACAGTGGTACCAGATTGGCCCTTGGGTATCACCTGACAGCTACACATTTCTGTTCTAACACAGTTAATCAGGTTGACATAATAGTTGAATGGACTGTACTACTTCACATTGTAAATAGATGATCACTGTTTCATATGCTTCTCTGCATTAATTAAAATGCAGATTTGCTTGTTGTGCTGCTGATACAAAACTAACGCAGCAAACAAAGGACTAGAACAGATTCTTTGTTTTCTATTTTCAGGAGGTGATTTTATTTAATTTTTTTTACACAGAGCACCATTCAAAACTGGAATTCACTGATTTCAGTCTGAAGTGGTGCAATCTGTTCTTCCTTCCCACATGGTTCTCCTGCCTGCATAGATCAGGCCGCAGATATCACAAATTTGCACTGCATAGTTGCACTACTATAAGGACCAAGCCAGATATTCAGGGCAACTGGATGTTTATTGCTTGCCCCATTCAGTTGTAAAGTGTGGAAGGGAGATCTGTTTTTTATACTATTAGCTTTTTGTTACCCAGCGTTGCCCGGGTAACAAAATGATCTTCCAGAGTTTATGAGTTTTGCACCCCTTCTCGCCCCCCACACCGACGAGGGCCGAACCCGGACTCCAACCACGTCGGGAGCGTCACCGGTCGCCTCGGCGACCCCGGAAACTATGGACTCAATGCAGTGGTGTCATCTAAATGATTTAAGAACAGGTACTCACTTTTGATTGGCACATGTCGGGACCCGCCCACCAGAAGTGACGTCATAAGCCGGAAAGTGATGTCGTGGCAGGAAGTGACATGAAAAAAGCCCTTTTTGAGGCCTCAGACAATTTTAAACTGACCCAACAGGTGCAACAGTATTCCACAGCACCCCCAGAACATGTTAAGGAGGACTGGCACCATGTTAAAGTCACCCAACAGTTCCAAATGTATTCGAGAGCAACCCCTGAGCAACTCATATTTCAGTGGCAAGGCAACGCAAGGCCTGGCCTGGCTTGGGAAGGCAAGGCAAGTTTTAAAAAGCCACCAGCTCATTTCAGCAATTCCAAAATCTTTTGGAGACAAATTCCAAAATCCCCCCCCAGGAACCGCTGCGCCTCCTCGGGAAAAGGAGCCCCAGGCAGCCTACCTGCTCACGCTGCTGCCGCCGTCGGTCTCCCTCACTTCGCTTTGCTCGCTGCCAGGCTACTCAAACGTGCAGGAAATTCAAACGTTGTAGGGGGCGGAGCAGAGCGCCGATGGCGTCGACGAGTGGGCGGGCAAATGGGCGGGGCCAGCTGTAATCCTAGGAACGTGTACTTGCATACCCCCGCGTACCCCCTACATGACATCACTGACTCAATGCCAATTTCGCCCGTTTTCGGCCGTCTTCACTTCAGGCCCCCTGCCTCGGCCCCCTGCCTCACCCCCCTGCCTCAGGCCTCGGCGACCCCGGAAACTACGGGTCTGATGCCGATTTTGTCCGTTTTTGACCGTTCTCATGGAGGGGCCCCCGCGCACCCCACCCCTGGGGGCGGTAGTGGGGCCTGACCCCTGCAGTTTTTGTTGCCAGGCCTCAAGGCACGCGTGTGCCGAGTCTGGCGCCAATCGCTCCAGGCATCGCAGCGGGGCATGGCGGACATCTTGTTTCACACCCCTTCCCACCCCCCACGCCGAGGGGGGCCTGAACCCGGACTCCAACTGTGTCGGGAGCATCGCCGCTCGTCTCGGTGACCCTGGAAACTACGGACTCAATGCTGATTTCGGCCGTTTTCGACCATTTTCATGCGGAGACCCCCACATAGCCCCACCCGCAGGGGCACTAAGGGGGTCTGACCCCCACAGTGTTTGTCGCCAGGCCGCAAGGCATACGCATGGCAAGTCTGGCGCCAATCACTCCAGGCGTTGCAGTGGGGCATGGCGGATATCTCCTTTTGCACCCCTTCTTGCCCCCCACGTTGAGGGGGGACCAAACCCAGACTCCAGCTGCATCGGGAGCGTCGCCGCTCATCTTGGCGACCCCGGAAACTGTGGATTTGACGCAAATTTCAGCCGTTTTTGACTGTTTTCACATGGGGACGCCCATGTACCCCCACCCCGGGGGTGCTGGGGGGCCTGCCCCCGCAGTGTGTGTTGCCAGGCCGCAGGGTGTATGGGAGCCAAGTTTCGTGCCGATTGCTCACCTCGGCGACCACAGAAACTAAGGAACCGACGACGATTTCGTCCATTTTCGACCGTTTTCATGTGGGGGCCCCGGTGGCACCCCCACCCCCGGGGTGCTAGGGGGGCCTGACCCCCAGAGTGTATGTCACCAGGCTGCAAGGCATGCCGAGTTTCGTGCGTGTCGCTCCAGGCGTTCCAGCAGGGCACAGCGGACGTTGTGTCTTGCACCCCTTCTCGCACCCCACACTGAGGGGGGGACGAACCTGGACTCCGACGGTGTTGGGAGCATCGCTGCTCGCCCAGGCGACCCCGGAAACTGGATTCGACACCAATTTTGGCCCTTTTCGACCATTTTCACGTGGGGACCCCCACGTACCCCCACTCCCGGGGGCGCTAGGGGGGTCTGACCCCCACAGTGTTTGTCGTCAGGCCGCAAGGTGTATGCGTACCAAGTTTCGTATCGAACGGTCCAGGCGTTCCAGCGGGGCATGGCAGACGTTTTGTCTCGCACCCCTTCTCGCCCCCTACGCTGAGGGGGGCCCAGACCCGGACTCTGATGGCATTGGTACCGTCGCCGCTCGTCCCGGCGACCATGGAAACTATGGTTTTGATGCCAATTCCGGCCGTTTTCGACCATTTTCACGTGGGGGCCCCTGTGCACCCCTGCCCCCGGGGGTGCTAGGGGGCCCCAACCCCCGCAGTGTTTGTGGCCAGGCCGCTAGGCTTCCGCATGCCGAATTTGGTGCCAATCGGTCCAGGCGTTCCAGTAGGGCATGGCGGGCGTTGTGTTTCGCACCCCTTCTTGCCCCCCATGTCGAGGGGGGGCCGAACCTGGACTCTGACGGCGTCGGGAGCGTCGCCGCTCATCTTGGCAACCCCGGAAACTGTGGATTTGACGCAGATTTCGGCCGTTTTAGGCCGTTTTCACGCAGGGACCCCCGCGTACCCCCACCCTCGGGGGTGCTAGGGGGCCCCGCCCCCTGCAGTGTCTGTTGCCAGGCCGCAAGGTGTATGCGTGCCAAGTTTCGTGCCGATCGCTCCAGGCGTTGCGGAGCCTATGCGAAACACACACACACACACACACACACACACACACACACACGCTCTTCTTTATATATATAGATTAAAGAGCACCACAAATTCCCACCATGAGTTCCGGTGCAAGATGGGGGATTGATCGGCGGCACTTCCATCTATCATCAGACTTACCCCAAACATCTAACTTGATCCAAAGTTTGCCTTGCCATTTGCCTTGCTTAGCAGTAATCTGGGCATGGGTAAAAAAAACAAAAAACTGCAGTTGTCTAAAGAGCTGAACATAGTTGCACGTTCAAATTAGCTACCCTCCAAGGCCTGTTGATATTTTTACCAGCTTTCTCAATAAAAGATCTACATTTTTAAAGCAGTGCATGTCATAAAAAAGAAAGGTGGCAAAAGAGAGCAAAAAAGAAAGATGCAGAATATGATAGTCATTGAAAACGCTATAATGGCATTTGGACTTTGGCAAGAAATAAGAATAGAGATGAAGAGATTCCCTAAAACTAAAGGAACATATTAAAGAGACTAGTTGAAAGATTCTCACTTGGCTTGATGGCTTTCTGAAGTTATCTATAAACCAGTGGCGGATCTGGGGGGGCAAGGGGGGCACGAGCCCTGGGCACCATCTTGGGAGGGGGTGCCGTAACCATGGCGCGCCCCGCCCCCAAAATGGCGCCCATGGCCCACCCAGGCCCTGCGCCGTGTTCTCCTCACTCTGGCTGGCCTTAAAGAGCCAGCCGGAGCGAGGAGAACGCGCTGCCACCTGGCGCCCCTTCCCACCTCTTAGATTCGGGGACGGGGTGCCACGCGGTGTTCTCCATGCTCTGGCTGGCTCTTTAAGGCCAGCCGGAGCATGGAGAACGCGCTGCCGCCCGGCGCCCCCTCCCGCTTCTCAAGGTGGGGGGGCAGGGCGCTGGGCGCCGCCGCGTTCTGTTCGCTCCCGGTGGCCTTAAAGGGCTGGCGAGAGTGAACAGAACGCGGCGCCCCGGCCAGAACGCGTTCTGCTCGCTCCCGCCGGCTCTTTAAGGCCGGCGAGAGCGAACAGAACGCGGCACCCTGGCTGCGTTCTGTTCGCTCCCGGTGGCCTTAAAGGGCTGGCGGCAGCGAACAGAATGCACTCCTTAGAGGGGGCGGGGCACGACGTCATGACGTCACAATGTTGTGACGTCATGACGTGCGTGCCCCTGGGGTGCCTTTTCATTGGGTGCCACAGGCGCCATTTCAAGAAGATCCGCCCCTGCTATAAACACTGCACACAGTTTAGTAATCATAGCAATGCAAAGAAAATTCTGTTCAATGCTGAGATACAAAACATATTCGTCTGTAAGAAAAAGGACACCGGACTTCGTCTTTTTCTATCTCCAAGAGGTTTTGCCTCCTTTGTGTATGCTGTAATATGTTTTTTAACGTTAATCCTTCTATTGTTTATCTACCATTTGGTGTGTTTTGTGTGACTACTGTATATTTTCACTGATGCAACACTTCATGTCTTGCTGGAAATGATCATGGCTAAATGCATTTAATCCAACTGAATGTAGCTTCATTGGCTCTGAACTACTATTGATCTCTTCTTTATGAAAAAGACCCCCTTCTATTTTTTTCTTTCTCCTTGTGTTCTTAAGTGCTGTGAAAATAAGGAGAAAACTAGTAATTGTTGGTAACAGGATCTGGCAGCATTAGAACTTGTATGTCATTCATCTTGAGAGGATTAAAGCAGGTATGAGCTCACAGACCAAAAGACAGTACATGACAATTTTTAAAAAGCCTAAACGTGATTATTGATAGGACTCACAATGGGAGATTTAAGCATTTCAGTGCTAACAACGGGAATTGGAGAAGCACATACCACCCTGGGAGAGGCCACTTGCCTTGTCAAAGAGCGTCCTAGTTCAAATGAAGAGCAAAGCTTGAGATCAAAAACCTCTCCAACTACGGCTTAGTACAGGTGTTTACTTTCATCAGCCCATTTGACTAAGGTCATAATGAATGGTGTGTTTGAATTTTGGGTTGTTTTTTTTAAGCCTTTGAGTGGGTAGAGACGACTTGCTGCTACTAAAGAGCTGGGTTAATGCTTAACCAAACTGAAAATGACATCTGTCTTTCAGGGAAAATGAGTCACCACTAAGTTGCTTTTAAGCCAATAAAAGAAAGCAGCGTGTACTGAAAAGCAAAGACATGTTTGGGCATCCAGGGGTTGAACTTGGAAGTGGTGAGCTAATTACTCTGCAAAATGAGCACTTATAGCAGTCAGCTGACAGAAGGGCAAGAGGAAGCATAATGCATGGGTTAAAGGTGAGGGAGGTTAATATGCATAGTCACATATCTTGTTGAGTCCACACAATTTGTTAGCATTTATCATCACCACCTTTGGTCTTTTCTGTATACGTGGATAGGTCTCCGTGATCAAGCCTAGTCTTATACTTTATATCGTACCCTCCCTGTGTGTGTGTACGATATAAAGTACACACAGTAAGGTACGGATACACACATAAAGTACCCATAAGGCCAGTCCAAATCCCTCCCCCAGGGTGTTAGGCAGCACTCCAAATGTGCCCCCACCTATCTGCTAGTTCCTCCCTGCATTCAAAAAGGGAAAAGGGAGTGAAATGGAAAAGTGGAGTGTTGAAGATGCCCCAGCTTAGTGGTTCCTAAACTTTTTAGAGGCCCTAAAGACTACTGCCTGATTTATAAATGCCAAGGACTATGGCTATAATAGTGATTGGGCAGCAGAGCTCCCCACCATCACCAAGTAGCAGCTTGTTTGATGCACATAGTCTAACCTACCCTGACAGTTTTGCAACACAACAAATATTGGATCACGTCCCACTGGTGGGTCCCAGACTCACAGAATTGCTGTTCTAGTTGATTGGTTTCTTCTTTCACTCCATTCCCCTCTTTTTGAATCCAGGGGGGAGGAAGAATAATGGGGCTGGATGTAATGAGGAATCTGCCAGGCATATTCCTCAGGCAATCTCATAAATGGGTTGTTCCTGTTTATAAGAAATGGCTACATACACATTCAGTGTAGTTTACTGATGACATTTGATCACTCCCTCCAAAGAGACTAGCTGGCATAGATGGCTCCCTATCCTTACAATTTCCCTGATATCCTTACAAAAACTTTGTGAGGTAGCTAAGGCTGAGAGAGAGAGAGAGAGAGAGAGAGACTGTCCCAACACCTCAAGGGTGAATGGGGATTTGATCATGGGTTATCTTGAATCAAATCCAGTGCTCTAAGCACTATACCACATTGGCTTATTTATATGTACTTGGGCTCTGTTTCCAGTTGCAGGAAGTATCTGGATTTTGAGCTGAGATGTATAGAAATGTCTGCCCTTCCTTATTGTTTACCAATAGAGCGCAAAGAGCTCTCAAATTTGTCTCTAGCTTCAGCCTCAACATTGTGAGGTAGGTTCCTAGTCTGGAGCCTTGGCTATGTTCAGTTGTTATACATGCAGGGCATGGCCCTTTTGTTCTGGAAGTTTGGAAATGCGTACTGCTCCATCCATCCCATATCAGCAGCTGCTGAAAACCTGTCTTTCTGCTGGTGTTTTGGATTTTTAGTCTGATCCTCTCTGTGGTTTTACACTCCTAAGGCTGTTCTAGATCTTATTGTATTTTATTTCTCCTCTTATGTTTCTTTGGGCTATTTTTTTGGTGAAAAGTGGCCAAGAAATGTTGTTAATAAATAAAACGTTACAGTGGGAAGCGGAGGCAGATAGTGGCTGGCTTAACTTTCTGAAAACACTTTAACCAAGGCCTTTAATTTCAAAAGGAAACCTTGCCTCTGTCAACTCCCAGCCTATTCAATCCACAGTGTGACCATAGCTCAGTGACAGAACACCTGCTCTGCATGCAGAAAATTCCATATTCAATCTTCTGCATCTCTATGTACACCTAGGAAATACTCTACCCACCCAAGATCCAAGAGCGCCACAGCCAGTGAGGGCAGGCAATTCTGAGCTAGGTGAACCAGCAATCTGACTCAATAGAAAACAGGAACATATATTTAGCTGTTGGTTTGGCTTGTTATTGCTCCTGTTTCTTAGCTTTTGTAGGTTGTGTTCGTTATTCTTGTTGTTTTTGTGTTTGTGTTTAATGTCAACTGATTTGAAGTCCTTAACAGGTGGAAAAGCAGGCTAAAACTACTAAAAATATATATTTTAAAAAACTTGGCTTCTCTATGGAAGAGGTTGGAAGAGGGTGGGAAAGAACTGAGCACATTTTTCTGAAGCCTTCTTTAATATAGTTCATATTGGACTGTCAGCATGGAGGGCTGTTCCAATGTGACCCCAGAACACAAGCAGGGTTAAGTTCATTAGATTTGCCTATGCAGGAAATTGCTGTATAGCTCGTTCATAATTTAACTCCTTACTCCATGAGTGTCAAGGGTCAAATGTTTTTTAAATTTTACTCTGTATTGGAGGAGGAGGCATCATGGTCAGGTGTGATTGCTGCCAGAAGGTATTTTCTTTATACTATCAAATATTTGAATTTTGTGGTTGCTTTTTTTAAAGGCACTTGGATGCATTTGGTGAAAGTCCAAATAGGTTCCTCTACTGAATGGAACATTAGTTATTCAGAGCAATGTGGCTATCCACTGGCTGATATCTCTAGTGATTAGCTTAGCTATATATATTTTTCCTTCTGGAATTCAAACATTGTACCTTCTTCCATCATACCCATTTGTTGTAAATGTTGAAGAGGGTCCAGGTTTGAAAAAACAGGGCTAATTTTTTTATATTCCACTTTTTCATAAAATGCTTGAAGCAGTGTACAAAACTAAATATAATAAAAGCAGGCTTAGAAGATAATGCCCTTAATTATCAGAATAATAAGCACTCTGCATTCTCAGAAAAGGTATACAAATGTTAAGTAGTATTTTTAAAAAATGCAAGTAGCACAATACCACACACACACACACACACACACACACACACACACCTAATGAGCAGTAGGAAAATGCCTGTCTGATCAGAAAAGTTCTTGATCAGATGGCAAAAGACAATCAATTGAGTGGGGGACTAACAGCCCTGTCAAGTAGCTTAGATTATGAGGCTGCCCAATGAGCTGCATGTGATGAAATGGGATTTGAACCCAGGTCTAGCGCTCTATTATCTATGCTGCACTGGCTGTCACATATGTGCCTCACAAGAATATATGAAAACTGTGTTTGGAGCTGTAGGCCTCCAGCAAACGCTTTGTTATTTTTGTTAAAACATGTGGTTAGGTTTGTTCATGTTAAAGATTTTGCAGTCTTTTATGGGGGGAAAATGCAGGACGGCACGTCCAAGAAATGATGAAGGAATCTGAGATGTGCCTTCATTAATAATTCAGCAACATTTGATGAGATTCACACACGTCCTGAAAAGAGGTTCAGATTGTGGAAAGCTGCAAAATCAATATAAACAGCTGTAAAACGAAGTGTCAGAGGAAAGAGAAAAAGTGTCCTCTTTGGCTTGCTTTTTGTTAACCAGACTAACCCAATTCTATCTCAGCATGAGTGGGCAAGGGCGACACACTCTCTCTTATGTCTCACCTCACAAAAGCATTAAACAAAAACCACTGTAATTCACATGTAAAGAAATATGGGACATAGGTTCCTGTTAGTTTCTGACACAGATTTATGATGACCCTAATGGTGAGTAACTTATGATCCTCGTAAACAGATGCCATATGGACTTCTATTGATTGACATGCACATTTTTGACAGCAGAAATCCAGGCTATGTCCATCATGCCATGCACATTTTTGTTTCTTTTTCTTAAAATGTGATTAAATTAGAACTATCATAAGTCTGGAAGTTAAGAGAGTTGTGGTAGAAATTCATTTCATCTCATAAGATGGGAGAAGAGTAGAGTAACTGAGGGTAATGAGGTATAGCTCACTCTTCCAATATTTAGAACTAGAGTTTATTTCAGAGGGAGTTGGCCAGTGCAATTTGTTGGGGTCACTACTACATGCGCAAAGCTGGGCACTCAGACAAGGAAGCTTTCAGAAATCCCTAATCACTTTCCGAGGCCTAAATAGGGGTTTATGCTGCCACCTGTCATATTATTATTTCGTGTCTGGATGTTTCTATAGGGTTAATTTAAAAACATATGTGCTGCTCTTGTGACACACATTTCAGCAGGCTAGCTTGTTTGTGGCCCCATAAGATGCAATGTAGAAGTGAGCTGCTATTTGGGGGAGGGCAAACAGTAGTCAAAACACATTTTGATTTCTGTTATGTCATATAATAGATATGTCCAGTACAGAAGTTCAGAGCTCTAACCTCTAACAGAATTTGTTGTGTGCCACAGAGCAGGGGTGGTCTAAGACCTCCTGGCAGGTGGTATGCCACCTCCTTTGTGTAGCCAGGTGACACCCCACTTTCATGGTGGCTTGATAGCTGTTGCTGCCTTTGCCACTCCACCTCTTCCTTCTGCCCCTGAGGTTTGGAAAGGAAGAGGGTAGGAAAGTGGTGGCCTAGAGCCCCAGACAATTACCAAGGGAGAAGGACAAGATAATCTTAGGGTGAAGAAGCACAGTAATTTAGAATTCAAGGCAATGGTGCATTTTCTCCCTATCCATTTTTAGCTGTGTCTGAAACTGCTTTAACTTTCAGGCTGTGATAGGTTACTTTTCAAATATAAGAGGTGAAAGCAGATTTTAATTGCAGGTAATCCTGCACTAAAGACATGCTAGAAATGTTTTGGGCATGTTTCCCAGGAGTTGCCACAATCAGCCTGTTATACATATTAATTAAACTATTTATGCACATACGGAAATAAGAACTTTAAGAAAATAAAAGAACAGATTTACATTTTTCACTGAAATCAACTATATACCCAATATTTTTTTTTAATACTACCAGTGCAACAATTTTGTCCAGCAATGCCATACAGTCTCCTGACCATTTGCAAGCAAGCTGTGATATTTAATGGGAGATATTAGACATAAACTGTAAAATATTTACATTATATTCCTTTGATTTCACGCTTCTCCTCTAACATCCTGTATGCGAACTTGCTTGACCGAACAGCATCAGCTTAACCTGTTGACAGTCATCAGCCTGTTAAAGGGATTTTTCCCAGTGTAAATCTCAGTCCTACCATCATCAACGACTCAGCTGGCAACCTTTTCTGTTTGTTTTAACGTGCAAGGATAAAATAAGAATATTTTATACAATGCTGAAAGATGAGTGAGGGGTTGGAAAGAGTTCACATAAAGCCTTGTGAATATTTGTTTTGAACTTTGCAAGTCATTTCAGATAATACCTCTTTTGACTCGGAAAACAAAGACGATTAAGAACAACGTGCTAGCAGAGACGTGAAGGTTTATCCAGGCAATCAGATCATGTGCTCTCCAACCTCATTTTAGCTTTTGCATGATAGTCCCACAGGTCCCTGTTCAAAGACTGGGGAGGGAGGGAGATGGCTGTATTGATGTTCCTTCATCTCTTAAAATACGCTCGGACACATGCACAGAGGATAGGCATGTGCTCCAATTCTGGAAAGGGAAAGCATTCAATTTTCAAAATGATTGTGAAATAGCTGAAAAATGCCCACAGCACCTTTTGCATGGAACTAGTTAGGTGTTTCTCTGGATCTCTCCCAAAATGTTTTGGACCCCGGTTCTTGAATTATAATAGTTTTGGACTGATCTTTCTCTTGACAACAGAAAAATTGGTTTTTCCTAAAAGGGGCTTTCCCCTTTCAGAGAGGCAATTGAATTACATTGCTATATCAATGGTTCTCAAACTTTTTAGCACCAGGACACACTTTAGAATGACAGTCTGTCCAACATCCACCGGAAGTGTTATCATGGCCGGAAGTGCCGTCATTGTGATCCAGAGCCTGCTGCTTTCCTGAAAATGCAACAATAAGTTATTTCTCAACCATTTTCCAATAGCAAACTGAATCAGAATGGAAAAAAAGCCTATTTACAACCTTGACACAAGCAAAATAACCACACAGTCCTCCCCCTTTCCAGCGTGCCATCTTCCCTTATTTTCAATGATGGCTACTGTAGGTGCAAACCACCTGAAATTGCCTTGTGACCCACCTAATGGGTCATGACCCACAATTTGAGAAACACTGTGCTATATCATAAAAGTGCCTTCCTGTGTGACCTCTTTACATATAAAAGGGCTTTACAACCACAGAAATAGAAAAGGGCTACAGTCACATACAGCCTGAGTCACATACAGCACATACAGCAAAGTTGAAAGTGGTCAGAGAAAATAGCTTTCTATGAGCACAAAATTGTTCCCTCTGCCTCTTGGTGACCACTCAGTACACTTTGCATTGAAGGAAGAGTGGAAAACAGGTCTAGAACAGTTCATTTTTAGACCAGGACTGCCCATAAGGAGTGTTCTGAACTTGTGCTCCCTTGCTTACAACTTGCAATGGGAATTTGTCAGCAAGTACAATTAATGAAACAATGGCAGACCTTTTTAAAAAAACTGTAGGTGGCAGCAAAGCACTAATCTTATTATTAGATCCTGTGATTTTGAAACAAACTGCTTCTCACATATTGGGTGGAATTGCCTTGCTGGATCAGTCCAAGGGCCCATCTAGCCCAGGATCCTGTTTCCAATAGTAGCCTGTCAGATGATTCTAGAAGTTCATAGGCATGGATGAAGTTATCCTTCCCTGTAATCTGTTTTCAGCATTTGGTTGTGAAACCAGGTGCAATAAGTCCCTGTTCAGCTATAAAACTCTCTGGGTGACTTTGAGGCAAGTCCTTGTCCTTTAGTTTGAACGTATTATGTCACTCTTAAAAACCTTTGCTGGTTAACAGTTTCTTCCCAAACTTCTAGGACTGGGATATCTAAAGAAACTCCTTATTTCATCAGAATATGGCCACAAGAACTCCAAAGGCCTTTTTCTGCAGACGCTCAATCTGCCTTTGAGTGACTGTGGGAGAAAGACGTCTCTCTGTGGTGGCATACTTTGAAACTCTCCTCAGACAGGTTCATCTGGTGTCAACATAGTTATCTGTATTTTTTACAAGTTCACTTTATACCGGTGTTTCCCAAACTGTGGGTTGGGACCCACCAGTAGTTTGCACTGCAGGCTGGTTTTTGGTGGTTGTGAAAAGTTTCTGAAATATTTTTTTTAAACACAACTTTGCAAGCACCCTTGCCCAGTCTGCAGAATAAAATTGCTTCAGCAGGCAATCCTAATGGAGATATGGCTTTTGTGGCTAGAATGCTAACCTGGTATGAGGTTTCATACTCCCAAATTAAAATGTCAATTTTTCTGATTTTCTCTAGTAATTGGCATGCTGTAAGGTATTCAAACTTTTTAGACCAGGACCCACTTTTCAGAATGGCACTGATGTTGGGACCCACCGGAAGTGATGTCATTAACCTGGTAGTGATGTTGTGGCAGGAAGTGACATCATCAAGCAGGACGTGCTGTCATTGAAACAAAATGAAATGCAAAATGGCATTCTTGGATTGCAACAATTGTATAACCATGAAATATCCCTGACAGACAGCAAGATTAGAACAAAATATTATGAAAAAACAGTGAACTAAAAACTTTTTTTTTAAAAAAAAAAACCTCACTTGAAAATTCAAACTGTTAACACTCACAAAAGGAAAAAAACAAGAATAAGGTCTGCAATTTCCAAGATGGCTGCTCCCAGCTTTCCACGACCCACCTGACATCAGGTTGCGACCCACCAAGTGGGTTCTGACCCACAGTTTAAATGACACTGCTGTAGATAATGCATGAACCCAGTTTCTGTCCTTTGCCTGGCCTGGAAGTCCCTACCTGCACATCTTGGTCTCCAGACTTCAGTGTACTCTGGAATGATTAAAGGTTTGGGGGAGCATTGAACTCCATTTTTTGGGAGAGTCTAGCAAACACACACACACACACACACACACAGAGAGAGAGAGAGAGAGAGAGAGAGAGAGAGGAGAGAGAGAGAGAGAGAGAATATGTAAGGTCTCTACCAGCCTTGGGAGCACAGGGCCCTGATTATTATTATTAATTAATAATTATTTCAAAAAAATTCTAGATCACTTTTTTTGTCTAGTAAAGCTATATGGGTCATAATAGACATTTTAAAAAGTCATTTTAAAAGTGGGTTCTGGTGCTGAAAGGTTTTGAGAACACTGTTTTATACCATCACTCTTACAAAGCAAAGTCCAACCTATCATGTCTTGTTTTTAATGGCTTCCCATCTGCCTTTCGTTAGCTTGGTTTTTTGTTTTCCTGCTGATTCTGTTTTATTTTGGGGGGTACCGGTTCTGTTCTACTGTGGCTGTCCTTGTGGATGGCAGGATACAAATTCAACCAGTTAATAAACAGACTTTCATGACAGGGTAAAAGTGAGGCTAAAACACCTGCATAAGCTTTTCAGAGGAAGGCAAGATCCAAATGGGTTAAATAAATGTGCTTCATTTGCCAGACAACTGGAAGACCACTTAATTGGACCACTTAACCAGACTTTATTGAAGTTGCTGGCTTTGCTTTTATGTCCAGCATTGACATTACTTTAGGAAAACACACGCACGCACGCACAAAACACACCACAGAAATGGGCAAATGCAGGGTTTCCACACATGGCATGGTGTTTTCCCTCCATATAAAAATGTTAGATATGGACTGGCTTTTACAGTCATACCCACCAAGGGATCATGCATTTAGTCCAAGGTTAATGTTATATGTGAAATAATGCATAGTAGCTGAAGTTAATGGATTTTGCCCAAAACACTGTCTTGGTTTAGTGTGTTAGTTCTAAATTGAACTCCTAAGTTGTGTCAAGTTGCTGGCCAAACACCATTGCTATGGTGAACAGTAAAAGAAAAAGGGGTTGCTATTTCAGCAAAAGGGTATAGAAACAACCACTCCCATTCATTGTAAATGAAAAAAGAGCATTTACCTGTTACCTGTGGAGCTGTGGAAGCAAGTAGGTGGATAGAGGTGTGTCCCCTCCCCTACCAATCTGCTGCCTGAGGCAACTGCTTCAGTTTGCCTCATAGATGGGCCGGCCCTCGTCCCTGATGTTTAATTGAATCTTGGCATTTTTAAGAAAATGTGGTTTTGTCATTGCATTTGAATGGACTGGAGAACAACCCAGGTGTTTTTAATAAGTTGTAAAAAGTGCTGCATCTTTCCCTTTGAACACATTCTTAAAGAATGAGCAGATTTTGTGTTTAGCAGTGATGGATAAACCTTTTGTGGTTTCTTTTGTATCTCCCTAAAGGTTGTTCTCTTCTTCCAAGAGTAGGAAGGCTACTCTCCATTTCGGAGTAGGAAATGCAACAGTATTTTACATCCATGTTGTATTCTTATTTTTTCTTATGCAGATGTTCAAACTAAAACTAGCAGCAAGGGAGATTGATTACCCAGGATGGGATATTACTCCAACAGTGACACTGGAACCTAGCTAGTGCAATTTTAGCACTAATAATAAAATCTAGTTTGGGGTTCCTCCCCATCCTCTTATCTAGAAAAGCCCTAGAAGAAGCAAGGAGCAGCTTTTCGCCATTCTCCTCCACAATGCCAATGATTAAACAGGGGGCCTCATCAGTGGTGGGATTCAAATAAATTAACAACCAGTTCTATGACGTCATAGCCGGAGCCAAAAAAACACACCAAAGCCAGCCAAGGTAAGCGAGTGGGTGGGGCCTGGCCATTTAACAACCGGTTCTATAGAACCTGGGTGAACCCCTACCCCTGAATCCCACCACTGGGCCTCATGCATGCAAAGCATGTGTTTTGAAACTGGTCTGTAATAAGAAAGATACAGCAAGCAAGTTTTAGGAACCAATCCTGTCCAATTTTCCAGCACCAATGCAGCCGCAATTCCATTACCTTGGGGAGGTCTCCATGACTGTCACCACCACCACAAGATGCCATGCAAGCCCTGTTGGCACAGCTGCATTGGTGCTAGGAAGTTGGATAGGACAGGGCCCTTAGATAGCTAAACTTAGTTCTTTATTCACAGACTGTCTCAGGTCCCCCCCCCATTTCTTCAAACTTTTCCCTCCTCTTCACTCTCTCTTTTCCTTTTCTCTTCCCCTACTGCCTCTTCCTCTTTTTCTCTCCCTTCTTACCAGGGCCCTCTCTGGAAACACTTGTGCGAAACCAATAAAAAAGGAACTGTAACTATAAGAAGCAGCAATGTGCTCTACTATTGAACTGCAGCCACATATGTGAACATACAGTTTGTACATGTGTGTGTACAAATCATGCAGATCTTAACATGAAAAGGAGTGCACAGGTGAGAAGAATTAAAAATTCTCCTTCTCCTCCTGAGTCTTATCTCACGATGGTTCCCCAGGTATAGGGCCTTCTCAGTGATGGGGGCCCTGATTGTGGAACTCTCTCCCCTAAGAGAACTAAGAACCGCTCCCTCTCTGAGACCTTTAGGCAGGACCTTATTTTTATTTAGGATAGCTGATGTGATTAACTGGCATATTAATTGAATGTAATTTAATTTAATTGTATCATTATTAAGCAATCTTTATTCTTAATATTTTATTGTTTTTGTGTTGTTTTTAAATGTTGTAAGCCGCCTTGACTGAACAAATACCTTATATATGCTAAATTCTGGGCTAGGTATTAAAACCAGGTGCATGGATTGATTCCAGGCTCAAATCAAGCCTTGATTTATTTGTGCCTCCTCCTTGTTGGCAGCCCTGTAGAACTGGATCTAGGAGACACCACAAGTCAAGTCTCATCCCTCTCCATCTGCTGACAGTATGCAAATCATTGTCTCTTAACCTATATTCCCAGCATGCAAACCAGGAAAAAAGTAGCCTGTTGGTGTGTGGGTGGGCAAGATACAGTTTGTAAAGCACTTTCCAAATTAATTTTATACATTATATAAAAACAGTATCAATATTTATATTTATTATTTCTTCAATAACTAAGCACTGTACAAAAAGAAATTAATGGCCAATAGTATTGTTGGACTTAGGTGGCAACAGTGATGTAGCTATACTGGGGCCAGAGCGGTACATTACCCCCCTGTGATGGAGTGGCGGTTTTCTACCACCTCTGTTGATAGCTCTTCTCATTGGGAGAGCCATAGGGGGCTGTGAAATTGGCTCTCCGGCCCACCCTCATCCCTGTACTGCTATGAATAGAGCTATTTCTGGGGCCGGGGCCACACTTGCACAGGGAAAGAGATGACAGTGCAGGTGCAATGCAATGATGCAGGGGACTCCATCGCATCACCAGCCCCAGACACCAGCTGACCCAGCTACCCTACTGGTTGGAAATTCATTAATACACTAAATCCAGATGTGGCCACTAGCTTAAACACATTTAAAAGGGGGCTACACAAATTCATACAAACATATGAAACTGATTATTCTTGAGTCAGATCATGAGTCAATCTAGTCCAGTACCCTGGCACCAGATTTCCAAGGTCTTAGGTCCCAAAGCTGCTACCTAAATTCTTTTTAATCTGAAATGTCAGGGATTAACTTTGAGATCTTCTACCCACAGTGATCAGACAAAAATCTGAGATCTTCTGCCACAGATATGAGTCTTTCCATTGTTTGTCAGCAACTATGAGCTATGGTTTCTTGTACAGGCAGTATGCTTCTGAATACCAGATGTTGGGAGAAAATAGGATAAAGCTGTCACCTCCATGCATTGCTTGGAAGCTTGCCTGAGATTGCAGTTGGAAACAAATGTTGGGATAGATAGACCTTGGAATCCAGCAAAGCAAGTCTTACATTGTTTGTTTGTTTGTTTTTGTTTTGTTTTGTTTGTCTGAAGAATGTATGCCCCACCTTTTCCATGCTGAAGCAAATGCCAAGGCGGCTTACAGAGAACATAAAAGTACATTGTAACCCAACTCTTCTTATCAAGCCATGGAGTGGAGGGAAACAATTATCCAGGAGAGCAATCAAGCTATAGCACTACTAGAGGGACAGAGGGCAGACAGCCAACAATAATCCAAAGGCCATACGAAATAGGTATGGTTTGAGTATTCAATGTGTTTGCAGTTTGGTTTCCTTTTCAAACTATTTCAGTACCAAAATCATACACCATCCATGTTGTAATCAAAGGAGTTCTAAAGCCAACAGACAGCCTGCCTGCCTGTGAGACCAAAGCTTCTGGAGGTAGATTGGCAAGGAAATTCTGCCCATTCTCCTTCATTGCTCATTCTCAACCCATTTCCTGGATATGAAAAGGAAGAGGATCGGTAGAGGAAGTATGGAAGAAAGGAGGCTGGTGGGCTAGAGCAGTGTTTCCCAAACTGTGTGTCGCATCAAACCCAGTGGGTCGCTACCTGATTGGTGGGTCATGAAACTGAAACTGGCAAGCTGTTGACTAGGAAACTATATTAATCATATTAACTATATCATGCCATTGTACAAATCAATGGTAAGGCCACACCTGGAATATTGTGTCCAGTTCTGGTCGCCGCATCTCAAAAAGGACATAGTGGAGTTGGAAAAGGTGCAGAAGAGAGCGACAAAAATGATTACGGGGCTGGGGCACCTCCCTTATGAAGAAAGACTGCAGCGTTTGGGGCTCTTCAGTCTAGAAAAAAGGTGCCTGAGGGGGGACATGATTGAGACATACAAAATTATGCATGGAAGGGATAAAGTTGATAGAGGGATGTTCTTTTCCCTCTCTCAAAACACCAGAACCAGGGGGCATCCACTAAAGCTGAGGGTTGGGAGAGTTAAAACAGATAAAAGGAAGTACTTTTTTACCCAGCGGGTAGTTAATCTGTGGAACTCCTTGCCACAGGAGGTGGTGATGGCATCTGGTCTTGATGCCTTTAAGAGGGGATTGGACAGATTTCTGGAGGAAAGGTCCATCATGGGCTATAGGCAATGATGGATTGTGCAACCTCCTTACAAAGGTGGTGGGCTACTGGTACCGGGTGCAAGGGAGTGGCAACAGGATGTAAGCATCTTGTTGTTACATGCCTCCCTGGGGCACCTGGTGGGCCGCTGTGAGATACAGGAAGCTGGACTAGATGGGCCTTTGGCCTGATCCAGCAGGGCTCTTCTTATGTTCTTATTAAGCCTTATGAAAAGTGAAACTGAGCTGCCCACATGGGTTCACACGTGAGTAGGTGACCATGCCTCAGTCCACTTTGAAAGGCAGGCAAAGGGGAACGCAACTCCACCCGAATGGTCCTGATCTGATGAATGCAAGCTCCAAAAAACCACTCAAGAAGTAAGTCCCCTCTCCATGCTAAAAAGGAAGATGTATTGAGCTTGTGGAAAGTGAAACAGAGCAGCACATGCATGTTAGGCAAACGCCCTCTGGCTTCTGTCGAAGACCAGGCAAGGGAGAACCCAAGAAAACAAGAACGATCCTGATCCTAGGAACAGGGAGTTCAACAAATACTCCAGAAAGTGTCCCCCAACCATAGTAAAAAGAATAAAAACAGAAGCTTGAGCAGCTGTTAAGGTGAAACTTTTTTTAAGGGCGCAATCCTAAACCGCTGGATTCTTGAGGCTGGTCGGCCAGTGCCAAATCCAGCACTGCTTAGGACGGGCTGGAGCCTCCCCGTTGGTGCTCTGAAGCCGATGCTGTGAGCAGCGTCGGTTTCAGAGCTTCAGCACTGACATGGGGGTGCTGCTTGGCACCCGCGCACCGGTGCTCCGCCCCTTGCGTTGACGCAGTGACGTTGCTTCGACACAAGGGGCGGCTAGGATTGCGCTGTAAGTCTCATAAAGCTGGGTGGGTCCCGACAGTTATTTTAAAAAGTTGGTCCCAGTGCCAAAGCATTTGAGAACCACTGGGCTAAAGTATTAGAAGAAGAGCACTGGTGGAGATAGTGGCTGGCATGCTGCAAAGTGGTGGGTGGCATTTGGCATGCTGCCCCAAGTACCAGAAGATCTCTGGCTGGTTTTGCCAACTGAAATGACTTATTTTGACTGGTCCCAAATGATCCACACATGGGCTGCTCATTTGTGTTGTTTTTCCATTGTGATCATTTTTTATTGAGCAACAAAAGATCTTCCAGCTTGATAAATACTTCAAATGTGAAAAACCCTCTTTCCCTTTTTTCCCACATACGTTGTAAAAGTTCTGTGCTGTATTGACTTAGGCCTTAATGCAGTGAAGTCATCATGCGTGAGAGAGTCTTCACCAGGTTGATCCTTTGGGTGACGCCCAGCGGCTAACACAAAAGTTGTAATGTTTGGGGAGCCGCTTTCTCTCAGTCACCTGCTATGCTGAACTTTTCACAGGTTTTAGGAGTAGTAAAATGCTAATAATAGAGACTTCAGATGTGCTCAGTCAAACAATAGGCAAATGCAGGATGTTTAAGAACTACTTATCCTTTGTATGCTGTTTTCTATAAGGTTGCAGCAAAGAATAGAATAGAAACATTAATTGAAAGATGTTGTAGCAGGTGTGCTAATATTGCTATTGAAAATGAGGAACCTCTCGCTGGCATACAGAGACATTGGTCTTTTGAACAGAAAAGCTGGCTTTCCTGGATTTCTTCCATTTGGGCTGTGTACTAGATAGACTCTTTCTCCTGATCCCCCTGTAAGAAATGTTCATTTACTTGCATTTGTCCTTTTCCTAAATGTGTTCCTTTTGCATGGAGTGTTGTTTTTTTTTTACCGGGAGGACACCCAGGGTCCAATCCTATCCAACTTCCTGGTGCCAATGCAGCTGCAATGCAACCTCGAGGTAAGTGAACAAATGTTCCCTGACCTTGAGGAGACCTCCATGAGTGTCCCCACACCACAGAATGCAGTGTACACCCCACTGGAACAGCTACACCAGGGCTGGAAAATTGGATAGGACTGGGGCCCCCAGTGCCGGCCTGATAAATCCCAGTTTAGGCCAAGAATCAATAGGCCATAATCTCATGGTTATACATCCCTGCAAAACACCATTGCATAGTCCATACAGATACCCATCTTCACAACAGATGCAGAAAATTGCCATCTTAACACAGTTCAGGTAGGGAAACAGAGTTCATACCCATAGACCACTTGCCCAAGCAAACCAGTGAGCCCACTGCTGAGCATTCTAGCACCATCAATCTAAAAAAAAAAAAAGCTTGTGACAGATACACAGGGAAAGGGAAGGGGAGAGAGCAGAGAAAAAATTCAGTGTGTCCAAAATACCCTTTATCATTCAAATATAAACTTGAAAGGCCAGATATACCAAAGTTCAGAAAATTAGATCAGGACATTGCCACAGTTGGGATTTTGTGGCCCACACAAGAACCTACGAGAATAAATCTGGCCCCAGAGAGCTGTTCCAGTCCAAGACAAATAAATCCAAGTGGTGTCAAGTGGTGTCCTGTTCCTTGAGTTATAGCAGCCCAGAACAAGAAAATACAGAGTTGTCTGTAGTTTTAGCCCTTCATTCAACTCTCATATAGAACTGAGAAAATATAGACACAGTTGACTGTATTATTTTTTTCTAGGCTGCTACTGCAACCAAACAATGAACTACAGTATTTCCCAGATGGTCCTATGATAATCCTCAACTGCCTTTGACAATGTCCTGTTGGCCAGTGGAAGGCTGGGAAGAGGAAATGCCCCTTCAAGGAAGGTGTTATGGTTAGATTAGCACAATGATGAATAATGTGGGGGCATTGTACCTAAGAAGCAGTGGCTCTTCATTTTGAGTCCTCTGATCAAGGCATCCAATTCAGTTAATTAAGTAGGTGGTTTTTATCAGGACACGAAACCTTTCAAGTTTGTTTTAGTTGAATAGCCAGATGGGGGTTTCTTGAAACTGAGCACTAGTTGACACATGCATGTTCATTGTTGAATGATTGCAATATCAGGCCGTATGTGAAGGAGTCATCACAAAAAGATCTGTAATTATGGCAGCATACACAATATTTTGAAGTGAAGTCTGTTCACACATTAATCCATGAGTCATTGGACTTACTGGAGTCATGTGCACATCCAAACTGGCCGCCAAGCCCAGGTTCTTCAGCAGTTGATTGAAATAAAAAGTAGTGGAGATCAGGCTCTCAGGAGCTTGTAGAAGAAACACCCCACTATCTTTGATCTTGTTGGACTTCCTGGTCATGGATTTTCTTTCAGTACGGCCTATGCTGACAGTTGCTCCCTAGTATTTGTTTTCTTCCTGTATAGAAATAGAAAGGTGTCCATAGAAGCACCAGCTGCATGCAACTGTCTCTCAGGATTGTCAGACATCTTCATACTTCAGACAGTCACTTCAGCATACACACTTTTTTCATATACTGCTCATCACTCTTCTGAGTTCTAGGAAGTTTCAGGCATAGCTGCCACAAGGCCTCCTTTTTAAATTCTATAATTACCACAGTTATCCAAGGCTAACTTGGATAAGCCGTTGAGGCTTATGATATATTACATTTTGTTCATTGACAAATGGGCAAGTTGAGTATGGGGGGAGCAGATAACCCATACAGGCACATTACAGTACTATATGTCCTTAGAGGGAGAATCTACTATATGTCCTTAGAGGGAGAATCTCTAAGGGACATATAGAGAATCTAACACCACAGATACAAAGCTCAGATTTTCCTTCATTGACTCCAGTATGATTTTGTTATGTTTTATGATTCTGCTGAGTTGGTGTTCATTTTTGAGATTGTATTTTATCATTTAATGTTTTCTTAAAGAGGGGAGAAGAATATCAATATTTTAAATAAAATAAATCAATTCTTTCCACATGCAGTCTTCTCCCCAGGATAGCAGTGAAATGTGCCCAGTAGCCACTTGCCATCTAAACGCCAATAGGCAGTCACCTCCAGCTAGTTTTAGAAAGACCAAGTGACCATCAGTGACCATAGCTAAGAGGTGGTGACTCTCTTATGTGTATTAGGAAAGAGCAATTATCTCCATTCATGTGTTCCTCTTTTGTTTCTTTTTGAGTGTGAGCCCACTTGGGGCAGGTCCCACAATATTTCCCTCTTGCTTGTAAGCGGCTTAAAAAAAACTTTTGATTGGAAAGCAATCTTTAAATTGCTATAATTATTAATAATAAATATTATTAAGCAGTGAATTATATTTATTTGAGATAATAATTAAGCAATGAAGGTATACCAGATACGATAATCTGTGTCTTCTGTTGATGGCTATTACTTACACATACACGTATATACACACTCTCTTTTCCCTCTGCTTTCCAATCTGTGTGGATAGATGGATAGGTTGATTTAATCTTACACTTCATTTCTTTCCTCTCAAAACAAGTTTGAAATGTATACTGTATTTTCCAGACGCCACCCTTGCCTTCATATTATGCACAGTCAAATAACACTGTAAGTTAAATTAGAAAGAAAAAAGAGCACATTATTATTACTGTGAACTCCAGACCAGTTGTGTTTTAGAGAAGCACTTGCTGCTCCCTTAGTGTCAAAGCCAGGACCCCGTCAGAGGCATTTGTGGGGTTTGGAGCTTCTTTTGAGTTCTTCGCATGGGACTTGAAGTGTGTTCCTAGGCAATCTGTGAAAGTGATTCTTAGCAGCTGGAATACAAAAGCTAAAGAAGGCAGGAATAATGGTTCTCTTTGTGAAGTTCACTCCACCCTGCCAAAGTGCTTTTGGCAACAGACAAAAGAACAAATTGTTAGATAATACAATGAAAGCAGGCACTGCTGAAAACACCGCACTGTAACAACTTTAGACAACTTTCCTTTTTTGTCTTTATGTCTTTTAAGCTTGTAAACCTATGCTGTCCCACAGTTTCTTCTTTGTTTGAAGCTAGCGTGACCTAGGAGACGCACCCAGGAAATGAGGATCTTTCCATGGTACCCAAAAAATAAATAAAGCACCACCGCCAAGTGGGAGAAGTTTCAGGCTATGCAGTTCCTCAGAGGTGTGAGAGAACTGTCAGGTTACTAGTTGAATGTTCAGGATTGATAATCAAACACAGGACAGTTAAGGACAGTTATAAGCAATTATACACAACACAGAGCTACCGTCCCCTTCTTGAGTTCTGCTAGGCTACAGCAAAGGTCAGGCTCTAGGACTGGTTCTGAAATGCAGAGGAACTGAACTCAAGTAGTTCAAAAGCAGGTATGAGATCCCTACCAAGCAGATCCCAGAATCCAATGCTGTTAAGGATCATAGGGGCTAGAAGCAGCTAGGTAGGAGTTTGAATCTAACGAAATCATGAAAGAAAAGAGAACGGTGATTTTAACAGTGAAACATTTTGCAGACTTGGGAGGAAGCCCTGATACAGTATCGAGAGGCTAGAGCTAAACTGAAAAGGGGCATTAAGGATGCCAAAGCTGTATATAAACGAAGGATTGAACAACTTTTTGAGAGCTCGGACTCCCGTCAGGTATGGCAAGGTTTGCGACAAATTACGGGACAGAGTAACAAGAACAGCTTGACTTGCTGCAGTGATTCTTTGGCAGAGCAACTAAATCAATTCTTCGGCCGCTTTGAGGCGGGAACAGGAACAACTATCGCCCCGGCATCTGAAATTGAGAGAACATCAATGTCTAACACTGACATACAACCTCTCCTACTGCAAATTTCTGATGTGAGGCAGGTCTTCCAGAAGGTTAATATTCGTAAAGCAGCTGGACCAGATGGAATTATGGGACGAGTTGTTAGGGACTGTGCTGCAGAGTTGGCTGGAGTATTTATGGATATATTCAACCTATCTTTGCTGCTGTGTTCTGTCCCAACGTGTTTGAAAACATCTATCATAGTACCAGTCCCTAAGCAGTCCGTAGTGGCATCTCTTAACGATTATAGACCTGTGGCCCTAACACCTGTCATCATGAAATGTTTTGAGAGACTGGTGTTGAATTATGTTAAGGCTAGTCTACCACCCACTTTGGATTCATATCAATTTGCCTATAGGAGCAACAGATCTACGGATGATGCTGTGTCTATTGTTGTTCACATGGTATTGCGACATTTGGAACAACAAGGTACTTATGCAAGGCTGTTATTTGTGGACTACAGTTCGGCTTTTAATACGATATTACCTAGTAGGCTGTTTCTCAAGATGCGTAGTCTGGGCATACATCAGAAGATCTGCCTGTGGTTAAAGGATTTTCTGACAAACAGGCCACAGTCAGTAAGGATGGGATCCCATTACTCTTCTACTCTAATATTAAGCACAGGAGCCCCTCAAGGCTGTGTGCTAAGCCCCTTCCTTTATTCCCTGTACACATATGACTGCACGCCACTGTATAGCACCAATGCTATTATTAAATTTGCTGACGATACGACAGTAGTGGGGCTCATCAATGAGAACGATGAGACTGCGTACAGAAAGGAAGTTCAGGGGCTGATACTGTGGTGTAAAGAAAACTATCTTACACTTAATGCCAAAAAAACTAAAGAGCTTATCATTGATTTTAGGAGGAAGAGAGATGCGCATTTGCCTTTGCTCATAAATGGTGAGGAGGTGGAAAGGGTTGGCAGTTTCAAATTTCTGGGTACCTACATTTCATCGGACCTCACATGGACATTAAATGCTGATATGCTAGTGAAGAAGGCGCAGAAGAGGCTGTACTTCCTAAGGGTGCTTGGGAGGATGAACCTTTCTCAGCGTCTACTTCTGGCTTACTACCGTAGCACCATTGAGAGTGTCCTCACATACAACATTTTAGTATGGTATGGGAGCAGCTCTGTAGGGGATAAAAGGGCACTACAGAGAATTATTAAAGTGGCCCAGCATACCATCGGGCTCCAGCTACCCACCCTTGAAGATATTTACGCCACCCGCTGTTTAAGGAAAGCACATAATATCCTTAGAGACTTTTCCCATCCAGCTTACAACTTTTTTGAATTGTTGCCTTCTGGCAGAAGGTATAGGACTATTAAAACTCGGACAACACGTTTTAAGAACAGTTTTTACTCTAGAACCATAACAGCATTGAACAATGAACTGAAGTACCAGTAGATAGGGGCAGTCGGACTGTATTATTTCCTATTGTGTGGATGTTTATCATTCCCTATTGTGTGGATTTCCTGTTATGTATCATTTCCTATTGTGTGGATGTTTGTGTTTCAGAGGAGGAATTTTTTGAAGGGGGGCGGGGAGTGGGGGAGTGGGGGGGACTGTTGGGAATTTAATGTGTGTGTTGGTTTGGTCTCCGGGTGTCAACGAATTTCATTGTATTGTGTAATACAATGACAATAAATAAATAAATAAATAAATAATAATAATAATAATAATAATAATAATAATAATAATAATTCTAGACCTTTATAGATGAGCCAATGTTGGTCCTTAGATGACAGCTGAGTAAGTACCAGGATTGACAGGACCATTGTGTCCTGGACAACTGGGTCCTAGTGAAATACATCCTGATATTTGTGTATTCTTTTTATATCCTGGGCATTTGTGTCCCTATGTATGGACTTCAGTATCTGCAGGGACTGGGTTCATTCCTGCCCACCCCCCTCAGATAATATAATCCGTGGATAGTGAAATTCTTGGGTCAGACCTTCCTGGGCCTTAGAAGGCCTGTTGAAGGCCTCCAAATGGTACTTCCCACCAAAACCAGAAAGTGCCTTTCTGAGCCTCCCAGATGCCCTCTGGGGCCTGGGGAGATTGCACAAGGCCTTCCTGTGCCTTGGAAGGCCTCCAAAAGGCACTTCAAGTTTTGGCCAGAAACCAGACATGCTTTCTGGAGGCCACCAGTCTGCCTTCCAAGGCCTATGGAGGCCCTGTGCAGCTTTCCTGGGTCTCAAAAGGCTTTCCTCTCAGATGCAACTAGAAGAACCTGCCAGTTGCATCCGGGAGGTACAGGGAGGCCCTCCTGACCATGCTGTCAAAACCATGGTTCTTGAACCCACAGAAAAGGGGGGCAACCTGTATATTTATATAGATATACATTTTTCCATCTAAAGTGCATAACTAGCCTCCTTAATCCTATGCAAAATCCTATGTAGCACCAGATTGGCGAGGCCGGCCAGCCAGTGCCATATTCAACGCTACATCGGGGAGGCTGGAGCCTCCCCGCGGCAAGGGCACATTTGTGCCCTTACTGGAGGGGAGGCTGCAGCCTCCCCAGTGCACTCCTCAGATCTGCGCCTGCTAAAGAGCAGGCGCAGATCCGAGGAGACCTTGTGGCCCAAATCAGGGCCATGCGGCCTCAGGATGAGGCCTTGGATTTTGCTTTATGGCCAATTCCAAGGCCCACCCCCTTCCCAGGCTGGCATGCCTGCCAGCCCCACCACAACCTCCCTCCTCCCAGAAACTCCCTTGCGCCAGCTGAGTTTGGCTGACGCAAGGGAGGCTCCCTGTCGGTGCTCTCAAGCCAACGCTACTCATAACATCGGCCTGAGAGCTTTAGTGTCAATGGGGGTGCCACTTGGCATCCCCGCGTCAGCGCTAATGACATAGTGTCAATGCAACGATGTTGCGTCGACCTACAGCTAAGGTAGGTTTGTGCTGCCAGTCAGCTAACACCATGGGTAATCCCTGCCTACCTGGACTTTGAAAGGCATGGTTTCTCTTCAGTCTGGGCAACTCATTTCTTGCCTGAGCCCCTGTACCCCATACCTGATAGCACCTTGGACCCAACTGCATGGATGGATGTTTTCCCATTCCCTTCATCCCAACTTGAGGCCATAACCACCTAGGACCCAACTCTTGCTGAGGCTTTGTTGTTGTTGTTCAGTCGCTAAGTCATGTCCGACTATTCGTGACCCCATGGACCACAGCACGCCAGGCCTCCCTGTCCTCCACTAGCTTCCTGAGTTCACCCAATTTCATGTTCATTGCTTCGGTGACACTATCTAACCATCTCATCCTCGGCCACCCCCTTCTCCTTTTGCCTTCCATCTTTCCCAGCAGGAAGGTCTTTTCTAAAGAGTCCTCTCTTCTCATGAGGTGGCCAAAGTACTTGAGCTTCAGCTTCAGGATTTGTCCTTCCAGGGAGCAATCAGGCTTGACTTCCTGGAGGATTGACCGATTGGATCTCCTTGCAGTCCAGGGGACTCTCAAGAGTCTTCTCTAACACCATAATTCAAAAGCATCTATTCTTCGGCGCTCTGCCTTCCTTATGGTCCAGCTCTCACAGCCATACATTGCTACTGGGAAAACCATAGCTTTGACTATGCAAACCTTTGTTGGCAGGGTGATGTCTCAGCTTTTGATTAAGTTGTCTAGGTTCGCCATAGCTTTCCTCCCAAGAAGTAAACGTCTTTTAATTTCATGGCTGCAATCACCATCTGTGGTGATCTTGGAGCCCAGGAAAATAAAGACATTGCTTCCATTTCTTCCATTTGCCAGTAAGTGAGGGGATTGGTTGCCATGATCTTAGTTTTTTTAATGTTGAGCTTCAAGCCAATTCTGGCACTTTCCTCTTTCACCCTCATCAGAAGGTTCTTTAGGTCTTCCTTACTTTCTGCCATTAGAGTGGTATCATCTGCATATCTGAGGTTGTTGATATTTCTCCCAGCAATCTTGATTCCAGCTTGTGACTCATCCAGACCAGCCTTTCTCATGATGTACTCTGCATATAAGTTAAATAAGCATGGTGGCAATATACAACCTTGTTGTACTCCTTTCCCAATTTTAAACCAAGGCCTAACAGTATCCAAATAAAAATGAAATTGCACTGCATTGTAATTGCATGTTTGGTTTTTAAATGGGGTTTCTGCTCGGCTGCGTATGCAGTGAAAACATGTCACATACACAAGATATTATCATTGATTTAATGCTGTTGCTCACTCTCTGATGCTTTAGGACAAACCAGGTCTAGGAATATTCTCCAGAAACTTACTCAGGCTGTGTGTGTGGGGGGGGGGGAGGTACAGTGCTTTGCAAAGCATTTCTTTGGCTGATAAAGGGTGCTGACAGCTTCTAAAAGGAGTTGTCTGTGGGGCTTTTTGAGAAGCTGCCTGGCTTACAAAGAAAAAGGATGTAGCACACACCTTTTAGGGTGTGTCTTTTTGAGTCTCTAAGGGCACAATCCTAAACAGCGCTGGACTGGCGAGGCCATGGGCCAGTGCCATATCCAACGCTGTTTAGGAGAGGCTGGAGCCTCCCTGCAGCAAGGGAACAGGTGCTAAAGAGTGGGCACAGATCTGAGAAGACCACGTGGCCCGAATCGAGGCCTCGTGGCCTTGCTGACAAGCTTAAGATGTGGTCGTACAGCCCAGGGGGTGGCCCTGCCCATGCAGTTAGATAGGAACGAAGTGAGACCAGAGGGGGCGGGCTTAGCGGCCATGTTTTTATACTCAAAATGCTGATTCCAAGCATTTCAGATTGCTTTGCGCGTAATGTTTAGGACTGAATCGTTTACTCCTGAAGTAAAAACTTACCAAAATAACAACGTGTGATCGTGGAGAAACATCATTGGTAACCTAATTATGAGTTAATATGCAATTCCAAGGTTTAATTCCGCATAATTAGTCAGCCATATTGTTAGACCCATGGAGGTGCGTCGGCCATATTGTTAGACCAGACCATGGGACCAGACCCATTGCGTCGGCCATATTGTTAGACCAGACCGGAAGTTTCAAGAATATGACGTCATTTCTTCTCCATGTTTATTATAACTCCATGGTACAGCCACCTCCCAAGCCCGCCCACATCCCGCCTCCTGTCTCCCACCAATCCCCATCCTGAAAAGGGACAGAGAATCCCTTGTGCCAACTGTCTTCGTTGACGTGGGGGTGCTGCTCGGCACCCATGTGCTGGTGCTCCACCCCTTACATCAACGGGATGATGTTGTATCAACGCAAGGGGCACGCTAGGATTGCGCTGCCTCCTAAAGCTGGGTGGGACCCAACAGTTATTTCTAAAAGTTGGTCCCAATGCCAAAGCATTTGAGAACCATTGGGCTAGAGTATTAGAAGAAGAGCACTGATGGAGATAGTGGCTGGCATGCTGTAAAGTGGTGGGTGGCAAGGGAGGCTCTCCGTCGGCGCTCTGAAGCCAACACTGCGAGTAGTGTCGGCTTCAGAAATGGAGCGCTGATGCGGGGGTGCTGCTCGGCGCTCCTGTGTCGGTGCTCTGCCCCTTGCGTCGACACTATGATGTAGCATTGATGCAAGGGGCACGCTAGGATTGTGCTGCCCAAAGGCTACTAGTCACTTTCTGTGTAGCCCTAATAATATGAATGGGACAGCTCTGAAGTTAGCAAACTGTAGAGTTGAACGTGGAATGATATAGGGACTTCAGAGGAAAATTGATTGCCTCTAATCTTGACAATCAACTCTGTACTCACAAACAATTTTTGTAATATATTGTGGTGTTTTTTTTTGGGGGGGGGTAGGAGTCTCCACTGAACAGGATTGTATGGAGGGATAACTTGGGATCAACTCCTAGGGCCACCACTGTTTGGGGGCAAGCTTTAGACATTATACATGATAAAACTTGTCAGATCGCTCTTAAAGCCATTAAAGACATTATACATGATAAAACCCTTCAGATATCTTTGTCTTCTGTGGTGAGGTTACTGCCAAAATTGTTTGAAAAGGGGGCAAGAAACAGGGCCTTCACAACAGTGGCACCTACCCTCTTGAATTCCCAGACAAGAACTGCCCCCTCCTTAGAGACATTCCGGCTGGGCCTGAAAACATTTCTTTTTAGACAACCTTCTGAGTTCTTGTCTTTTTTAGTTAGATCAATGAGTTTCTTTTATATGGAGTTCACGGCTACCCTGATATTTTTGTGTTTTGTTATATTTTTATTGTATTTTGTAATCATTTTCGAGTGTTTTAATTATTGTAATTTATTTTTTTTGTATTTCCTGTAAGCTGCCTTGGGTCCTCTTAGAAGGCGGAATAATAACAATAATGGAGGCCTAGTTTATAATCATGGTGAAATACAAGTTGTGTTCTAAGAGAAGACAGAGGGCAAATGGGCACAGTCCTGAATTGAGCAAGTCATCTGGTGCCATTTTGTTACCCATGCTCATGTACTGTAGCATTTTTTATTTTTACTTTTGCATTTTTTTAGGCCTAACACTGTTGCACACTTAGGGCGCAATCCTAACCTTTTTATCAGCTAGGGTTCCGTTCCCAGGATCCCAGACTTCCCCGGCATAACAAATGCATGGCATTACAAACGCAACTTCTGGTTTTGCCGAAAAATGAGAAGATCCTTTTTTGTTGTTGTTTAACGGTCATTCTGAGACCTGTGGAGGCCACTCGTGAATATGGGCAACCTTGGCAGACCTCAGAAGAGCCTCCAGAGGTGACTGGAGCACAGCTCCGGTCGCCTTTAGAGGCTTGAGGTTGAGCCTAATTTGGCTCAACACAGTCCGGGGGACCCACGTTGAGTCAAATCTGTGGATTAAATTTCCACTGATAATTAGGCTTAACCTGTATTCACTTTGTGGTGGTGGTCTGTAACCTAACCTGTAATACTTATGAAAAGTATTCATAAGATGACCAAATGACAAAGGGGTGGTTGATTGCTTCAGCACTTGTCCAACTTGCTTGTTGTTGCTCTCTGGTGTTTGTTTATGTTTGTTTACTGTAGCAATCACCAGTTGGTCATGATGCCATATTAAATGTAAAGAAACTCTTATTATGTTATGCTTTTGGGTGTGCATGTAGCATCTTTTAGGTAAACACATGTACATGCAAGTATGTACACGTACAGGTTACAGGTTATGATGGGTGTATGCAACCTCCTGGTTTTAGATGTAGGCTACCTCAGAATGCCAGGCACAAGGGAGTGGCAACAGGATGCAGGCACCTTGTTATCTTGTGTGCTCCCTGATGCATCTGATGAGCCACTGTCAGATACAGGAAGCTGGACTAGAAGGGCCATTGGCCTGATCCATTGGGGTGGTTCTTATGTTCTTACATAGCAAAAACATGTTTGTAAGTATATGTGTAATATCAATGCATCTGTGAGGGAGATGTAATTACTGCAGTTCCTGTCAAGGATGCACTGATGGTGAACCTGCATGAAATGGCCTTTTAGATTGGCAGTCTCTCTAAAGTCTCATTCTCATTGCTCATTGTCAAATCTCTTGTTTAGAAAGTGTACATTCATTGATATATCACAAGACCATAAGGGTGACTACAGAAACTGGCAGAGCCACCTGCTATCTGCCTGCTTGCCTGCGCTGTTCTTCCTTCTCCTGTTCTTTGGATTCAAAATTCAAGAGGGCAACAGAGTGAATGTGGAGGAGAGGAGAATCATGAAGTAGAACTTCTGTAGACTACCACACTCCTTTCTTTCACACGTTTGTGCTGTGGTTCCTTCCTATTTGAGTCCAGGGAACAGGAGGAAGAGTGGCGGAGGCAACTGGTGCACTACCAAATTAGGGAGGTGCAATTTGGTGCAGCAAGGCAACACACAAGGGAATCAGCATTTGGTGTGCCATCTCAGGTCCTGGGCTTCTTTTGCCAACCCTGTACATCAAGCAAATCAGGTCTCACTGGCTTGCTAAGACTAGGAAGCATCCACCTGTGCTCCAGTTCAGAGTCATAGAACTTTCATAGAGACAATTAATTGGTGGATTGCCTATGCCTGAAATGCTTCCATCTCCCATGGCAAAGCCATTGGCTTGAACTTAGAGACCCCATCTTAATATTCCTAATTAAAATATTTGAGCTGAAGTTTTCACTCCTTCTAACATAGTGACTAATTTATGCCATTTTGGGCTGAGGTGTGTGTGAAAAAATAGCTGTTCTTATCTGGCTCCCTGCAAAAAGAGACTTAATTCATCTCTCCCTTCCTTGGTTCCCAGGCAAAAACTGACAATCTTCGTGCAGCAGAAAGCTCCATAAACCTTTTATAATTTAATGAATGTCTCAAAATTGACTCTGATTTTTTTTTTCTGTTAAATGAATCCAAGGTTCATGAGACAAAATCTTTTCTTGTGATTTAAGATTACCAGAATCAGATTGAGGCTTTCCAGACTCCAGAATGGCCACATTTTTGTTAGCTTAACTGTAAATCATCTTTCACTTTGAAGATTTAGAGACTGGCTTGAGGAAGTAAATCTTTGTGTTTGCCCTCTAAATAGGCTGCTAGCAAGGAGATGAGCCTTATTTCCTAAGGAATTAGACAAAGCTATTCAGTAACATTCAGACTAGGGCATGAATGCCTTTAACAAGTATAAAAGTGTTACCTTGGCTCGTGGTTTAAATGCAAACTATCATTTAGCTTCAACCCAGGCCTGCCTCTAGTTTTCTTAGAATGAAAAAAAAGATCCCAGGAATATGTCTGAGGCATTCACCTTGCTGAAACTGAGGGTGCAATCCTCACCTGGAGTTAGGCCGGCACAGTTAGGCCAGCAGTTTGGCAGGCACAAGGGACACCGTAAAGTATATTTGGACCACTCTCTGAGTCAGAGAGGCCAGCACATCATCCCTGACTCTGAGAGTTGTCCAAATGCACTTTATGGTGTCCCTTGTGCCAGCCAAACTTTGCTGGCCTAACTGTGCCGGCCTGACTCCAGGTTAGGATTGCGCTCTGAGTAAGTCTAGGTCTGTTCAGTGCCTGCATGAATAAAGGTCTTGGGACGCATGTATGATGGAAGGATGATGGGATATAAATGAAATAAAATTAAAAATTCATTATGAAATACATTATAATCATGTGTAATGTGATACTATTAAAAGATGTTTCTGAGGGCAAGATACATTGTTGGATATAATTAAGGAAAAGAGTGGGAGTATGAACCTTCTTTTTCCTCTATAATCCCAGGTCCCAGTCAGAATGTCCAACTATGTCACTTTTGGAAGCTTCCTTGCGATGAATTTTATAGTCAATAGAATATTTTTTTATGGACCTTTCCTGGGAAAGCTGTTTCTGGCTTTTTAAAGTAATATTTTGAGTGAAAATGCAAATTACAAGGGAAAGCCTATCTTCCCAACTTCGTAAAATACTAAAATGGGGGGGGGAGAGATTGAGGGTGCAATCCTAAACAGCGCCGGAACGGTGAGGCCGGCCAGCCAGCACCACATCCGACGCTGCTTCAGGGATGCTGGAGCCTCCCCAAGGCAAAGGCAAGTTTGTGCCGTTACTGGAGGGGAGGCTCCAGTCTCCCCGGTGCACTCCTCGAATCTGCGCCTGCTAAACAGCAGGCACAGATCCAAGGAGACCGTGCGGCCCGAATCAGGGCCATGCAGCCTCCTCATTGGGCTTAGGATTTGGCCTTATGGCCGAATCCGGAGCCTGCTCCTTCCCCTTCACTTGCCCTCCCTGCCCTGCATTCATATTAGCTGGCACATATGGGTAGGAGCCACACATTCTTTAGAATATGTGCATCTGCCCTTAGTACCAGTCCACAGCAAATGTGGCAGCACTTGGGTTCTTACTTATATGTTTTAAAATTACTATTAAACAGTATTTATATGCCACTTTTCCTAAAAAAAAAAAAAAGTTCACCAAGCAGTTTACAGACAAAAATAATTAAATGGCTCCCTATCCCAAAAGGGCTCATAATCAAAAAGATGCAGAAGAAATACCAGCAAATGGCCACTAGAAAAGACACTGTGCTGAGGTGAAAGGGACAATTACTCTCCCCTTGCTAATATAAGAGCAATACTTGAAATGTACCTTTTGCCCAATTAGCAGGGTATATAGCAGGGGATATATAGTTCTTTCCATCTATATAGTCAGTCTCTGCCCCAAGGTGCTTTAGAACATATCGATCTAGTGTACAATCTAGGCATTGATACAAGAGAGACAACAGAAGGGAACTGGAGGTAGAAGTATTGGTGAAAAATATCCAGTTGTTCCACTTATACCTGCTTGAGCTTAATTACAGTAAAAAGAAGACTTGCCCTCAGGTAAGTGTGTATAGGATTGCAACCTAAGGCAGCAGTACCCAAAGTGGTGGGTCATGACCCATCATTGGGTACCTAAATGGGGCCTTTCCCCCTTAAAGGGAGTGGTCCGTAATGGGTGCTCCCGAGGGCACTGCAACAATAGCTGCTCTGCAGGTATCCAGGAACTTTTCCCCTTACCTGGGGGGGGGCAGTTGCACTGGCCTCCTGTAGGGGCGGGGAGGCTCACAGCCCCATCCACAGGTCTTCTCAAAGGTAGGAAAAGCTCCAATTTGTGCTCAGAGCACACTGAGTAGGACTTTGGGAACCATTGGCCTAAGGCATTGTACAGAAAACATTGCCAGAAAACCTAACTTTACATTTACACTTGGGAGATGGAAAAGCAGGAGCTAATACTGGCCTCAGTGGTTAGAACGTAATTTATTTTCATGGTGATATCAACCAACTTCCATATTTACAGGTTGCAGATTTTTTTAAAAATGCAATTAAAAACACATAGCTAGTTACCAAAATACATGAAGAAGCAGAGGCTATTTATTCTGATAAGAAGAACCAACCATTTTTAAGTTTCATTTTGTTTTCTCCTTTGGGACTACAGAGGAAGCCCTTATGAAAATAAATAATTCTTTCTTTTGTGATAGAAGGTGGAAAGGAAAATGGAATAAAATGGAACCTCTGAGACTTTCTGTAAAAATAATGCTTCCTATATTAAATTTATAATGCGGGAAAATAAAGCAGACCCAATCACATTGCATTAGAATCACATTATGAAACTGCAGAGCGGAGGCAGAGATAAAGTAACTAGCCTATACCCTTGGTGTTATCTTAATGTAGTTAAGGGGCATTAGCAATTTAGCTCTGACAGGCTTGCATTCTCTGAAAGAAGCATTAGGCCTGTTTCCACATTATGTGCCAGCTTACACTGAAAGGTTTCAGTTTTAACAATTGACTTTCATCTCTTTGTGTGCTGTACATAAGAGGAGAGGCTACATTATATGTTGTTAGTTAGTAAAACTGTCAGGAGTCAAATTAGATTTTACTACTGGTATGAAACATGTGGACTGCAGCTAAAGCCTTATGTAAAACCCAAGAAGCACAAATAGCAGTGGTGCTAATCTTGGATCCAGACCCACACAGACCCCCAGATCTACTCACAGAACAAGTTTGAAGATTTGGATCCACCTGCTGTACAACGCCATCTGTTGCCTGCTTTCTTTGGACTTCCACGCACCACCATTGCTGCTTCCATTTTCACAGGCATAATTCCAATGCATGCCACTCTCTTGTTTACTTGGGATAGCCATATTGATGTATTTGCATCTTCGGTGTGTGGAGGAGAAAGTAGAACCAGGCAGGTTTACAGGTGTAGTATTGTACAGTAGTGGTATAACAAGTGGTAGCTTAGGAATTGTGGCATTGCTACTTCCTGGGCAAGGAGGGCAGTCCATGTGAAAGTGACTGCTTTTCAATCCTTCGGATTGAGGACAGAGCATGCCTGACTAGGTAGTATTCACTAGGATAAGGGCAGTGGTGGGATTCAAATAAATTAACAACTGGTTCTATGTCCTTCAGGGCGGCCGCTGCCTTTCTTCCCTCTCCCAACCTAAAATTAGCAACCAGTTCTGCAGAATAGGTGAGAACTGGCTGAATCCCACCACTGGATAAGGGCCATATCTCAATGGGAGAGCACCAGCATCTACAGGAAGGGTTGGAAAAGACTCCTACTTCAAGTCCTGGGAAGGTGCTGCCTGTAAGTGTGGACAACCCTGATTCTATTTAGATAGCTTCCTCTGGGGCTGTTGTTTTTTTTTAAATGACTGACAACTCTCTAGAGAAGCTAGAGAAGAATCCTTTATATTCTTCCATGACAAAGAGGGGTCTCCGGCCAGAGAAGGAAGTGATCTTGCAGCCCTTCTCCCCTCGTGTCTGAGGCCATTGTAGCCAGCCTGGCCTTGCTGGTGATCCTCCCCTTGGATCAAATGAAAAATGGCAATGAATGAATGGCAATGAAGGCAGCAAACCAGGGCAAGGAGCATCAATCCCCCAGTATTAACTAAAGCCCATTTGCAGAATTCAGAATGTAATTATATCATTATTGTTAAGAATATGTACCACTTTTCAACCAAAAAAAGTTCACAAAGCAGTTTACAGGGGGGGAAAAATCAAATAATTAAATGGCTCCCTGTCTCACAAACTAAAAAGATGCAAAAGGAACACCAGCAAACAGACACTAGAAAAGACACTGTGTTGGGGCAAAAGGGACAGTTATTCATCCCCTACTAAATTGAAGAAGAGCACCTCTTGAAAAAGTGCTTCTTTGCCCAGTTAGCAGGGATAATATATCTTAATATATATTAGATAGTATATAAGATAATATCTTGCAGAATAGCAATCAAAAGGTAATTCTGTAGTGAATCTTCATAATTTTCCCTCCCCTCCATTCCCTCCTCTGCAAAATGGTAACATAATTTATTTAAAAGCAGCTTTTGATTTATTTTTGATAACACAGAGAAGCTCTTAGCATTATGAGCTTTGTTCTGATTAAGTGCACAAACTGACAAACAAGGTTGTCCTTGGGGCTCATCTCCTCCTCCTTTAGGCAGATAATCACCTTTAGGAGCCTGGATCCTATTGAGCTACTCTGTCAGCCAGCAATACCAGGGATCCCAGTAAGCTGCATTTATCAAACTTAAACGCTTGATCAGTATCGGCATATCAGCTGGTGGCGAGGCCTTAAGACGTGAGATGAAAGTTGCAATTAGGATTTAGGGTGTTTTATTATCTGAGATTTGAAATGGGTTTTCTTGGCTAATCCAAACATCTTTTCCACTCTGGTATGTCAACGCGGCCCTTCTGCACATGGACTTACGGCAGCTTAAGTGGGAAGTGGGATGGAGGCTGCCAAGGTCTAATGCCTCCAAGTGAAGACAAAGCCTGGTCAAGGACAAGATCCCCAGGATAGGGTTGATGCACTGAGCTGAACTTGTGCTACGGCAAATATCACAAAAGACAGCTCAGTGTTGGCTCCAGATTTTCGTGGGGCCTCTGCTCAAATGATCAAATCAGTGAGCCCCCAGCTCATCCAAACAATATTTTTAATGTATTTTGTTAAATAGGGCATTCTTGGATAATTTTTTAATCTGTTCTTGATGTGATGCTGCTGCTATTTATTTTTCTATGTGTTTAATTGATGAGTATATCCCGCTTTTCAATGAAAACATTTGCTCAGCAGTTATGATTTTATGATGGTTGTGAGCTACCTTGAGAAGACCTTTTCATGAATGGGAAGTCAGGGTATAAATAAATAAATGCCCTTCCAGTAGCCAGCCCCCTCCCACCTTGAAATGGGCACCGCTCTCCTAAGAAGGAGCAAGGCAGTTCAGCCTGGCTGGCTCTCTGGCTCCACTCGCATATTCCTATCCCTGCTGCTGTGTGAGTCACAGGCCAAGGCTCAAGTGGTCATTGATGAAAATGAGCAAATAGCATCAGAATACAATTTTGCAAGTGGAGTGCAACCCAACAGTTGCACAGTTGTACCATGGAAGTGCTGTCAGAAAAGTGCATATCCTTCAGTGGCTCCATTAAAGTTTGAAGGGGCATTTAGAAGTAAAGGGTTTTTTTGCTGTCTTGAAGATGCTTCACCCACTTGATACATTTTCTCAGTAACTCCCACCAACACACCCTAAAAAAATAACATTGAAAGCTGTCCTCTTTTTACAGCCATCTGTGGTAGCACCAGCAGGTTCAAGGCAATCCATGCTAACTGCAGCGGCATTAGTCCATGGTGAGACATCCCTGATAATTCTCCAGAATGCACAGCTTTCAGGTCATCACACTGAGCAGCTGCTCTGTCCTGAAGTTGTCAAGGGAAGAGGCCAGTATTGCAAGTCTTCACATCAACATTTTCCCGAGTTTATAAAATGTGATGCACATTTTCACTAAAAAGATTGAGAAGTGTTTTCTTGGAGAGCATATAAGGATCACATGTCCTCAGACAAATCCTCCCACTGTGCAAATCATTATACTGGGGTGTGCCTCTGTATTGGAGGAAGGTAAGCCCAGAACAGAACGTAGTTGACAGAACATGCAGCCCCTACTGACCACAAATAATTCAGTTTGGGAATAGCTGATTCATTCCAGGTTGTCCCAGGTGCCCTTTAGAGATTCTCTCAGCCCAGTGGGAACTGCTTATTCATGAGGGCAGGGTAATGTTTAATTTAACTTGATCTGCCCATGTGGGTGATTGCATCTCTCTTTTCCACAGAATTGACACCTCCGAGTGGTGCCAATTTCGGAAGAGAGACCTGTGGGAGCTGTTTGTGGATAAGCAGCTCGCATGTAGCTAGAGAACATCTAGAGGGCACCTCGGGAAGTGACAACACTTCTGAGGTTTAAAGATCCAGGCTGAGACGGGGAGTGTGTGCTTTAATTTCCTGGCTCTGCCTCTAATGTTGTGCAATCTTCACTAAGTCCTTACTATCTCTCTCCCTGGCTTATTTTGGCTGTGAAATTAGGGCGATAATGCTTTTGTCCTCAATGCAAGGAGGCAGGGGTATGTGTGTTTGTGTCAATGTCTGTTGAGTGCTTAGCGTCTGTATGGTGATGAGGGGAATAGCTCAGCTAGATTAGCATTAATGCTGAAGTGACATCATTC
The DNA here is from genome assembly GCA_029204185.1 of Lerista edwardsae. Taxonomy (NCBI): domain Eukaryota; kingdom Metazoa; phylum Chordata; class Lepidosauria; order Squamata; family Scincidae; genus Lerista; species Lerista edwardsae. Next base: position 1,233,061 of record JAJKFI010000149.1, on the reverse strand, counting down.
TGGCAGCCAGTTCCTCTTGCTCCAGAAACACTTTGTCTTAAGCCTGTTGTAGTAGCACTCAGCCAGGTGATGCTTTCCTTGAATGGTTTCTGATGCATGGAATTGCATTTGACTATGACTTCTAGTGAAGTTAGAACCAACCCTCCTTTACATGTATGCTCACCAACATGGATGCTGCCAACCTTGCAGTTGTTCCCTTCTAATCCAAATGGTTGTAAAAGCTCCCACCTTTGTGGTTTGTAAGGACCACTGATCTAGTCTAATGTGTGCAGCAGAAAGAACAGATAGACCCATGAGATGGTTCAACTGACTGTATCAGACATAAGATGAAGGATGTTCCCCCATGTTAACAAAAAAAAAAGCCCACCCAAAAAACTCCCTTCGAATTTAAAACAAAAAATAACAAGAAAAAGTTAGCACATATGGAACAAAGTTCTAGTGCAGACTCACTCCCTGCTATGCTAGTCTTTTCTTTGTGGGGCGTTGGGTTAAAAAAACGCATTAAATATGTCATAACTTTCCTATATTCTACAGTGGTCCAGTCCATTCCCATTCCTCATTCTGCTGCATGTGATGATCAGACCACTGAGTTTACATCTACACAAGCAACAGATGAGGTGAACTGTTTAGACAGAATCCTTTATGCAAAACCCATGTGGGAGCAATCACAAAGATGGCAGCATCCAGGAGCATGAGGGAGTTTGGAGCGCTATTAGTCAGAAAAGAGCTATCCATATTCCATGTAGACAGCCCTATCCACCCTTCAGCCCATCCAGCACAAATTCAGTTTTTCCCATGACATAAGAGATCCTTCTCACCAATCCCTCACTCTCTTCCTTACTGAGGAGAAAAGATAACAGAAGCTTGATGTCCAGCAAGAATGTAGGGTTTACATCGTCACAGAGAAGAACTCAAACAATTCATGTTTTATAAGGTGGGCGATGACCTATATTTTCCCCCAACAGAGGCGGATGGTGGAGATAGGCAGGCCTAGCCTAATCATGAGGCTGAAGCAGCTGTTTTTGAGCAATGAGTTGGGAAGGGGCAGTGAAGTGACAAGGGGTACCCTGCACCTGACTGCATCTGGCTGCCACCCCCTTCTGGCCATAGCCAGTCCCTACCAGAACCATCCCTTGTGGAGGGCAACTGGGGTGGCTGCCCAGGGCCCCGCAGAGTGGTGCACCTCAGTTCTTGCCTCACCATACCACTGCCGCACGCAAGTACTATGGTGAGAGGCCACTTCAGAAGTTGCCTTAGTTGGAAGTATAGGAGAAGGCTGGGGCTGGTCTGAGCCCACTTCTGGAGCAAAGCACTATAGACTGAGTAGATGGAGTCAGGGGTCAATCCTGAGCCCTCCAGTGTAGGTGGTATGAGTGTATCACCCACACTGGCATCACAAATCAGCGTGGGCAGTAAGGGCTAACCACCGGCACTGATGCAGCACAAGAGCAACGCACCCGGAGGCTGCCACACGAGAGCAGTGGGCAGTGAATTCACTAATCCCCGGAGTGACATTGATTCCAGACAAAGTGTTACTGGAGGGCAGGGGTGGAGCGGTCAGGCCGCATTGTTCAACACAGAGACCCTTGCATCTGCACTGGCTAAATCGCTGGCACCTAGGTGAGGAGACCCATTGGTTCGTCTCCAGCCTTACCTGGAGACACCCCCTTCTCCTGAGGTGCCTCTGACAGCCAGGCAGCTCAGGATTGGGCTGTCAGAAAGGAGGGGCATGTCTACTCAGAAGTAAGTCCTAATTATTTCAGTGGGACTTACTCCCATGTAAATGTACATAGAATTGAGTCATTAGGGCAAAATGCCATCTGCTGCCTATCTTGCCTATGTTAAAAATAATGACCTCATAATCTGCCACCTCTTTTGCCCTTTGCATATCAGTATGCATTAAGTACTCCCATAGGCTGAAGTCCTGTTGCATGCAGCCCCTTATATTTACTAAATGAGAGATAAATCTTTGCAACAAAAAAGGTCACAAAATGGTTTACATCACACAACAGAGGAAAAGATGGTAGCCTGTTCCAAAAGGCTCACAGTCTAAAATGAATGTATAGTATAGAATAGTAAAGCAAACGCATCTGCTTCCATCTTAGCACAGGGAAGGAAAGGGGGTGTTGCGTGGCATGTTCCTGTTACAATACATTCTCTGAACAGTAGAGGTCGTCAAGACATTAGCTCTTCAGCAGAGATGTCAAACGGATCTACTTTCTCTGGCTTACAGCATTTTTCCTCCCATTGCACATACCTATGTGAGTAACATTTTATGGAACAATTATAATGACATTACTTAAGTCTGTTTTAAGCGCATAAGAATCTGATCTACATTTGTGTTTTTAAGAGATGTTTTGAAGAACTTTAGCGTGCCATATTTTGAAGTGCTTCCATTACAAACATGAATTGTTTCATATCAGATCCAGAATGTGTGTGTCTTGCATCAGAAATGTTTCAAAGAGTAAAAACATAAGCAGAACCCTGCTGGATCAGATCAAGGGTCCATCTCATCCAGTTTTCCACAGTGGCCAGCCTTGTCTGCAATATATGCTGGTAGAAATATAATATATACCACTAGATTTCCATTCATTTCCAACTTGAATGGAAAAAGACCGCCCTGTTTGCAGCAACCCTCTTCTCAAGCAATTTCTGTGCTCTTGCAACCTGCTCTTCCAACCAACAAACTAAAAATTGGATCATACATTTTCATTCCAGCTAGTGATTGGAAACCAGTATACACTGCAGGTTGCGGGACAGACTGCAGCTCAGTGGCACAGCATCTGTTTTGCAAGCCAACCATTCCGGCTGTTGTTCCTGGCATCTCTCGATACATTTGAGAGAGGCCCTTGTCTGAAAACCTGGAGAGTTTGCCTGACAGTGCAGACTATACACGTTTGATAGACCCATGGGCTAACTCTATAAGGCAGGGTCCAATGACACCCTCCCCCCAGATAAGGATGAGTGGATAGTTTTAAAAGTCCCAAGAATTTCCCTCTGTCCTATCTCTTGCAATGCTTTCTTTGTTGCAGCCTGGAGTTCCTATCTGAAGCTATAATTCTGATTTTTGGTGGTGATGATTCAGTTAGCCTCACTTTTGGTCTTTGGGAAGCTCCCCTGCTTGTTCCCACTTACTGACTGCACGGGGAAGAAGCATTTCCCTAAATAGCAGTTAAGCATCTCCCTAAACTGCTCACTTGCCTCTAACCAGCATTTTGGGAGAGGCAGTAGTAGAACACGTGCTTTACAAGCAGAAGGTCCCAGGTTCAACTGGCTTTCAGTGAGACAGGAAAGGTCCCTGAGACTTTGGAGAGCTGCTGCCTGTTGGAGCAGACAATGCTGGGCTAAATGGACCAGAAGTCTGTGTCAGTAGAAAGCTGCTTCATAATCATAAACTGCAGCACAATCAGGTGTAAAGCTTTTCCTTGACCATACAGTGTCAGACTCCATCTGTGGGGGGGGGGTTGTGTGTTTGAATATTTCCCTTAGAAAAAATCCTTCAACCTGCACTTATAAACTTTGTGGCAAAGATAAGGATTTGGCTTCCTCTCAAGGTTATTTTTCTGTATGTAGGGGGAATTTGTTTAATAGAAGGAACAGTCATACATACATACAGCCCATCCCGCCTACAGTGCTTGTGGCCTTCTCAAAAGAAAGGAAATGGTTGCAGATGCCAACATTTGCATTTTCTCAAGAAAGGTTTTACCATGATTCCACTGAATGTATAAACTGCCCTTTCAGTCAGAGGGCATGGCTCCAGGTGGGCTTGGGTCCTCACCACTCTCTTTTTAGAAATTAAATCAGTGGCTGTGTTTTACATGTTGTTAATTGCTTATTTTGTCTTATATATCATAATTTTACACACTTGCAAGGTCACCGTTTCCTCAATTTTTGCTTTTGTTCTTTCGGATTCATAGTACTGTATTTCAGCCAATGGCTAAAAGCTATCCTACAGAGGAAGACATTAAAAACAAAATTATTAGTGCTTTCTGGAAACCTTCCTGGTAGTACCATTATATTTTGGAAGTTTTAAAAGAAGGGTTTTCTGAAGGACAGATTAAAGTCTGCCTCAGATTTTACACGGATTACATTTCAAATTAACATAAAAGAATAACTAAGCAAATCAATTTGATCAAAGAAAAAGTGTCACTAATTATTTAAACAGGACACTTACTAGAGGGGTTTAAAGGCAAAGAAGCGGATTTCCCTTGCATGTGGATCGAATCAGAAGTATCCCATAATTGACTCTTTACAAGACCTTGCTCCAGAGTAATGGACTAGATATTAAGGCCATGACCGTTTAAAGCTAGTTTCCGTCTTACTCTAAATGGAGGTCTACCACTAAGAGCTATTTTACAAGTTCTGACACATTAGCTGCATCATTGTGAAATGCATCGGCTCTGGCTTCTAAGACCCAGAATCTCAAGAGCTTTCAGTAGTTAAATTGTGTGAAATGGGTAACATTGAAATGACAGAGAAGTGAGGATTACCCTCTCCAATAATAAAATTAATTCCATATGGGGGTATCTTTCTTTCCTTATCTTTCCTTTCCTTTAAGTAGGCATCTTTGGGGGTAGGGTACAGTGGTTGCGCTTTGACGGTCACATACTTTTCAGTGGTCTCTCGTATTGGGTTTCTGGAGGTTTCTCATGATCCTGCTATTGTTTAACTTATCACCACCGGTGTGCCTGATACTATTACAGAATACAATAACTGTCCCTATTTGGGGGTAGTGTTCAACCCCCAGGGCACAGACAAGTCAAGCATGCTGAAAAGAAGCAACAGATGGGGGAGTAATGGGAATGGAGTAGGACAGGGGTCTTCAGCAGGTGAATTGGGACCCTCAGCAGACATGTTGGGACCAGCAGCAGCCTGGCTCATCCACTATCATTGCACATTTTGCTGCCCCTCACGTTTCCTTGATGCCAGGCAACACACATACACACATCCTCCATTTTTTTAAAAAAAGTATTGGCACTTGTGCATCCTCCACTGCCACCATCTCTGAGCTGACCAGATGTCCCTAGCCAAAGAAGTGGTAGCAGCAGCGGTGGGATGGTGGTGACAACCCCCACTGCAGTGTAGCATGAACAATCGTCTCTGACAGCAAAGTGCTGATTAGCACCATTCAGTTTCTCCATGTTATGGCATATTTACATGACAGTGTGGAGAAAGAGTGCTATCATTTTGCGCAATGAGTGGCAGCCATTGGATTTGCCATGTTAATAGTTATTATCATTATAAGAAGGTGGCTTAGGCTCTGGAAAGAAAAGGATCTCGCATACATTGGTTAGACATACTGAGCCTTTAAGGAACTACAGGAGTCCTTTGGTTACTTCACACTGTGTTCGTTATGCGGTCCTTTCTAGATTGAGTGGGTTGGGATTTCTTCATCCAGCCCAGTTTAAATAAAACCCCCATTTATGTAACGCTTGGTGGAATGACATTCCCTGCCCGGTGGGGACACTGCTGGTTCAGAAGAATGCCTTTGAATTTGGCTTCCTCAAATGATATTTGAGTCTCCCCCCCCCCTTCATCACAGATAGTTTCCTCATCACAGCCCTGCTGGCCACATCTCTTTGAGAGTAAGGCCACGAAAGGACAAAAATCCTCTCTTAGTCTAGACAAGGCTAAGAGGTACATACTTAGTGGTGTCTGCCTTGAGTCTTGCTTCCAAGCTAAGCCAATATATTGCACTAATGTTTGGCTAAACCTTCTCCTTTACAACAAGCCTGGAACTTCTAAATAGTTAAAAATGAAAGTGGAGAGCAGTCTTTCCTGGGGGGTGGCCTTGCCGCAGTTGTGGGGCTGCAATAGCTCCTTTGCTGCTGTTCTACATTCCCTTTTTGCCTATTAGATCCAGCCATTCTTAATGAAGGCTATGCTGTAAGATTTGCCAGTTGCCAACCCAGAGTTCCTGCCTATGCCTTGAAAGATACCAACGAGTCCAGAGACAATGCAGCCCTGCATTCCTCCACCAGACCCTTTGGACACCCTTTTCACCTGCCTGCCGTAACAAGCAAGACTTCATTTTCCATTTACATTATTTTCCTCTCCACAACAGGCAGAGGAGGAAGGGAGGCATAGGGGCCAGTGCAGGTATATGTTCCTAGTGGACGGTATCTATATTCATTTATTTAAATTTGTATCCTGGATCTAAAAATTGTCACATTTTCACAAAACAGATCAGAAGTGTCCTACGGAAATCATGCAATAATGGCCTTCCCTTTGAAGGTTTCACTTCTTCCCCAAGTTCTTCCTATTCCCTTGACTCTGTGCCAGTGCAGACTCTACCTGCACCAACCTTTCCAACCTTCCTTAGTTCATATCATATCACTTCATTCCTTAGTGGAGCTCTCTCCCCTACACTATCAATCACATTTCTGAATCCCTCTTCCTACAGAGAATTCAAAGCAGCATCAGATTGATTAGTCTGATAGTCCTGTAATTGACCTGAGGTCATCTAATGAATTTCAGGGCCTAGAAAGACTTGAACCCAGATTTCCTAAGTCCACTATGTAACAACACTGACTCTCTGCTGCCCTACACTTTAGCCTTTACTTCCCATTAAGGAGCATGACTGCTAATATGCGCTCCTAGCTGTCTCCTAGCTGTCACCCAGGAGAGCCACACACACCATACTCAAGACCCCAAGTCTGGAGTAACCACTCCTGCTAAGGGCTTGCAGCCTGGACCTGCATACATACTGAATATTCACTTAGCACAATTGATGCAAGAGACTGGGCACAGCCGGTCAAACAGTCATTTCTTATTCTCACTAGTAATATCAAGAATGTGTCAGAATTTCCATTCTACACCACTAATTTTGTGAGTTTATGACTCTGCCATAAAAATGCACCTCTTGCCTGGATATTGGCATGCTGACTTCTGGCTGGTTTTTAAAGCTATGTTAACTCAAAACATCCATCCAGACTCCGCTCAATTCTTGTTTCAAATACACTTGTTCCCTTTCTTTTTTTAATTTCATATTGAGAGTACTAAAATCTAGTAGCATCAGGATCCACATACAGTCATAGGAGGAGGGTTTACTTTGCAGTGTGCAAATTATTTCATTCTGAATTGACTACTGTGTAATATAATAGTGTAATAATTACTCTCTTTACACCCAAGCATACCTGGACATAGTGGAACTGGAAAAGGTACAAAAAAGGACATAGTGGAACTGGAAAAGGTGCAGAAGAAAGTGAAGAAAATGATTACCGGGCTGAAGCACCTCCCTTATGAAGAAAGACTGTGGCATTTGCATAAGAACATAAGAAGAGCCCTGCTGGATCAGGCCAAAGGCCCATCTAGTCCAGTTTCCTGTATCTCGCAGCGGCCCACCAGGTGCCCCAGGGAGGCATGAGACAACAAGATGCTTGCATCCTGTTGCCACTCCCTTGCACCTGGTACTCTGAAGTAGCCTACTACTGATGTAAGGAGGTTGCACAATCCATCATTGCCTATAGCCCACGATGGACTTTTCTTCCAGAAATCCATCCAGTCCCCCCTTAAAGGCATCTAGACCAGATTCCATCACCACCTCCTGTGGCAGAGAGTTCCACAGATTAACTACCCGCTGGGTAAAAAAGTACTTCCTTTTATCTGTTTTAACTCTCCCAACCCTCAGTTTTAGCAGATGCCCCCTGGTTCTGGTGTTTTGAGAGAAGGAAAAGAACATCCCTCTATCGACTCTATCCCTTCCGTGCATTATTTTGTATGTCTCAATCATGTCCCCCCTCAGGCGCCTTTTTTCTAGGCGGAAGAGCCCCAAACACTACAGTCTTTCTTCATTAGGGAGGTGCCCCAGCCCTGTAATTTGGGCTTCTTCTGTCTAGAAAAAAGATGCGCGAGGGGGGACATGATTGAGATGTACAAAATTATACATGGGATGGATAGAGGGATGAGATGTTCTTTTCCCTCTCTCACAACACCAGAACCAGGGGGCATCCACTAAAATTGAGTTTTGGGAGAGTTAGAACGGATGAAAGGAAATACTTTTTTACCCAGTGGGTAATTAATCTGTGGAACTCCTTGCCACAGGAGGTGGTGATGGCATCTGGCCTAGGTGCCTTTAAAAGGGGTTTGGACAGATTTCTGGAGGAGAAGTCCATCGTGGACTATAGGCCATGATAGGTGATGCAACCTCCTTACATTAGAAGTAGGCTACTTCAGAATGCCAGGTAAGGTGCAAGGGAGTGGCAACAGGATGCAAGCATCTTGTTGTCTCATGTGCCCTGTGAGGCGTCTGGTGAGCCCCTGAGGCTGGATTAGACGGGCCTTTGTCTGATCCTGCAGGGCTCTTCTTATGTTCTTATCTGATTCAAACACCAGCCTACATTTGTCTATTGTGCTTTGAACTTTGTTTAATTGTTGTGGCAGCCCTCTTTCCCATCAAGGAGCATGTGAAGAGCATTTTGTGAATATGGTGACAATTCTGTGTTCAGAGATCTCTGTGTTCAGATCCTAAATCTGTGTTTAGGATCTTTAGCTCCTAAAATGGTATATTTAAACAAGATGGAAACATTTTTAGAAACATTTTTAAGTGTCTTAGCTTCTTCCCAGACATTATGGAGTTGTAGAAAAGAGCAACCAGAATGATCAAGCTCCTCCTCTATGAAGAAATGCTAAAGTGTTTCAGGGTGTGTTAGTTTGGGTGGGGAAAAAAAGTCATAATACCAGCACTTGTGGGTCACCCATTGAAACTGGTTGGTGGTAGATTCAGGACAGACAATCCTTCTTCTCACAATGTGTAATTTACGGTATTTGATGCTACAGATGTGGTGATGGGTCATGGGCTTAGATGCTTTGTTTGCTCAACAAACCAAATACAAAAAGGAACGAATCTATCAACAGCTATTTGCCCTAATAACTAAATGAAATGTTCATGTTCAGATATAACTGATTACCAGTTGCTGGAGGGATGGTCAAAGGCTTTGTGCCCAGCTTGGGGTGAGGCATTCACTGGCTTTGTGGGAAGAAGGATGCTATACTATTTGGGTCCCGGGGTTCTCTGATCCAGTAGAAGTCATTTGATGACAGTCCGGGATTATAATGAATTCATTATAATGCATACCTTGCCCCATTAGAGAATGGAGCATTTGGATTTCTGTAACCAAGGTATCTGGATGGCTGTAATTCTGCTTGAGAGCTTTGAAAGTGGTTTAAATTTGTCATGTAGACATGGCCATAGATGATGGCTCTCCCGTTTTCTTCTCTCGTAAATTGCAAGGGTTTGATGCTGGATCTGTTGGCTTTGCACTCTGTGAGAGATATGGAGACTAAAACACAGATTGTATTGTTTTATTAGATGTTGGTGCTTTGCTATTTCAAAGATTCAGATGGGATTAGGCTTTCGATGAATTACAAATACCTCTCTTCTTATCCCATGCACGATTCCCTTTTTCTTTCTTCCAACATAACCAATACCAGAGGTGGATTGGAACCCAGAAATGGCTCGTAACCCTACCTTGGGTGCATCACAACAGCGATGCCACCACCATTTTGTTTTGAATCTCAGGCATGCACAGCAATTGCCAGAGCTTGGGGTCTTAGATTTATCTCATAAGACACTTTAGCTTTAGAGAGGTTACTTTGGCCAATTCCCCCCGCCCCACCTTCTGTGCTTCCTATCAGCTTTCCACTCCTCTGCCATGGTATCCCCTCTACCGTCTGTCTTGCCTTGCCTCGCCTCATCTTTCTCTCCCAGTGCCTTTCAAAATGGAATGGACACTGTTCCTATTCCATTGAGTTGCTATTCCCTCCCTCCATTGGTTGCTATTTCCTCCCTCCTCCATTTCCAATTGGCTTGGAAGGGGGGTTGATACAGTAGCAGTGCATGTTGACTGGCATGCACTTTGGAAAAGAAAAGAAACTACGGTATGGTTTCTCAGTCATCTACCTCTCTGGCCTGTTGTACTCTCAACGATGTGCCCCATGTTGCAAATTGGGATTTGGGATGGATCCCACTTCTTAACAGTATTCCATGTTATTTTCAAATACTTGCAGAGGTTGTCCCACCCATTACTAAACCAGTATTTTCATGTAACTCACAACCTAACCACACAACCTAACAAAATGTACTCAATGTGTTCAATCCATCAGTTGATACAAAATATGCTGCCCTTTCTCTCTGATCACTGGGTGAGCCAGGGTATAGGGCCTATTCCAGGGGCATCACTAGGGTTTGCATCACCCAGTACGAAAGCTCATTGCGGCACCTCCATGATGGACCTCCTCCCATACCAGGCCATACAGAATAAATTACAATATCATAGGTACAATCTAAATGCATGAATATACACTAGGGTATATTTATTTTAATATATAACAGTACAAGTTGTCCAACAAATCAGCAACTAAAAAAAAACCTAGTGGCCAAACTGATGACATTTGTATAACTAAAGAGTTCTAGTATTAGAGCTGATGCATGGAAATGACAGCTGACTCATACTAACACTTTACTGGTTCCCTTCTGTGTCATAACCATACCTGATTGACCCTCAGAGCAATCAGTTTCATTGGTCAATTTTGAGTTAAGGAAATCTATTTTTTATTACAGGAGGCAATTGTGTTTGTCCATTTTGTTTTGGTTTTTTTGCTATAACTTTTGATAGACTACATATTTCAATTGCATTCTGCATTAAGTTACAAATTGAATGATAGATAACACGATGGTATTATTCTAAGATAAGATTTTCAATTACAATTGAAATTTACAATTTGGGGCAGTAGTGGTGTCACACATATCCCAAGTGCATCTCCCAGTGCAGCTTGCACCCTTCCCTGTGGGTGCCCTTTACGGTGCCCTTTACGGTGGTGGTGCCCTTGTTGTAGAACTATTTCCCCAAAGGCCCAAATGGCTCAGTCTGTCTTGTTTTTTTTAGGAAAGACCTTTCTATATCTGATGTGAGCTTTTGAGGAATCATTCAAGTTTATTGAAGATAGTTGGCTAGCTTACGATTTTCATTGTTGATTTTGGCCTTGCCGTATTGTTTTTCTGATTTTACTGATGAATTTTATGAGGTCTTTTACTGATGGTATTATTGATTGTATTTTGTTTTTGGAACTATGTGTTTTGTATTACTGCAATTAGTACTCCCTTGGGATATAAATCCCAAGACTAAATAAATAAATACTACTACTGTTTCTTTATAAATATATTGCTAACTGAGCTAAAAGGTACTTTATAAGTGGCTGTTTTCTTTCTCGTATATAACAAGGGAAGAGCAACTGTCCCTCTTCTTGCCAATATAGCATCTTCTCCAGCTGTTTGTTCTTATACAGTAGTTATTAATGTTATGATTATTTCATTTCGGTGGGAATCTCGCATAGGATATAAAGATTCTATTAAATCATGCATCTAATTCTAATTTCTGTCTCTTTTTTTGCAGATCTGGCTCCTTCCACCATCTGTTAATCACTATGCATTCCCTGAAGAACTAATCAACAATATTGGGTAGAATTTTCTGCATCTTGAGAAAATATGGTGATTCATGCAACCAGTTCCCATGATGGACAGATGGTTGGGATGAATGATAGATTGATTTTGCCCTTTCATGGCTTCTCAGATAGTTGTTGTTTTTCTCATTGCATGAGTGGAGAGACACCTGCTACAACAACTGGAAAGGTCTGTTCACTTTTAAGAAGTGTGACTATTGTGTGTATAAAAGTTATTGCATGTTAAAATGACAAATGTAAAAAATGCAAATTTTAATTTTTTAAAGAATTTTTTTTATAATTGGTGATTTAGCATTTTTCTGAATTTCCTCTTGCTTTGCACCTCAGGTTGGCATTATCAGTCATTTTTAGTTAGTTGGGTTTGGTGTATGTCTATGCTAATGGTATTTCGAGTTGGATACTGTTAAGGCGTATTTGTAGTTAATAAAATGATTTGGGTGGTTAATAATGAAATATTAATGTTTATTTGAATTTTGAAAAAAGAAAAGAGACTTGTCTGAGCACAAAATGTTTCCTTTGAGTGAAAATTGCTCTCCTCCACATTTTTTTCAACTATATCATACCCAAATGGAATATGGATTTGTATCTTGCTCATCATGAGACTTTTAGCAATGATAGCTAAATAGAACCTCCATGTTCAAATTTATAAAACTATGTATCTCTGAAAACAAGATGCCATGGACACGCAATGGGGAAGTTCATCACCTTCCTGGCCTTTATTTGAACCTCCAGATGCCTCTGGTGAAAACAGAATGCTGGGCTAGGTAGATTTGTGCAAAGGAATCCTTCCTTTCCTATATGTTTCTTTTATTAGTGTTTTTTAAGCTTCCTGTTAAAGGAGATATTGGGAAAAGTTATACAGAAATTTTGGAAAATCTTTTCAGCTAGCCTGAAAGGCAAAATTCTGCAGCCTCAAACACAGACTTGAGCAACTAGACCAAGCAGACGGCCTGCTGTAAAACAACCATTTAATAAGGCATTAAAATGCCATTGACTCAAACACATTTTTTTTAAAGCATGCTATGAAAACCAATGGCTTTCAAATAATTAGGATCTTATGCCCATGTCTAGAGCTGAATCTGTGTAGAGATTTTCCTGCTGCAATCTGGCCGGCCTAAATCTGATCGTCTAAGAGAGGAATTAGCAGCACATAAATCAACTGCTGTTGGGTTTGTTAACTCTATATCTTCAGTATCAGTGGATATTCAGAGACAAAGTTTGGCAAAATGTGACCTGCAGGCTTCTTGCCACTCCTCAGGATATTTTTGCATTGGTTTCCGGCTCTTGTCAGAATACTGATAATCTTACCTTTCTATTTAAATGAAATATTTGAATAAGTTTCTAGCCCTCATTGCTACAGAGAAAAATGTGAAAATATTGTACAATGAAAACATGCTTAGCCATCAGAAAGGAGGAGGGAAGTAAATATGCTTTCCAACTTCCATATTTTCTACAGGCGGCTTCCAACTTTACTTTCTAGCAGTAGGTGTTAATGCTTACTTTATTTAGCCTGACAAGAACCCTGTGAGTCAAGAAAAAGCTCTTGTGTTTTTTGTGCTTGTGTAGCACTAAAATATTTGAAGTTATTACTGGTTAATCAGAGCAAAAGGGAAGAACCCTAGAATTGCACTGGAGAGAAATTCAGAAAGAACTGCTTTCTTCTCTTTCTGACATTTTTGTTCTTAGCAACTATTGTGCTCTGTCGCAATCACATAAGCTGTTATACACAGATGTTAAGCAGGCCATGTTGCACCAAAGTAGTCATCACTGTGGTAGTGGAGGATTCCTGATGCCGTAACTCCCCGCTCTCTACTCCATTTTTAACAGCTTTGCACCTGCCATTATTTATTTTAATGACATATCCTGTCTTTAAAAATAGGCACAAGGCGACATGCAATATGAAATAGTTAAAACAATAAAACATAAAATACAGTATTGATAAAAACAATATAAAAGCATCAGTATGAAATATACTGCCAAAATATAAAAAACTGTCTAAAAGCAGGTGAAAGTTGCACTGATCTAAGATTACAGTCCAAAGATGGACTGCAAATTAAATGCGAAACAGCTAAAGAGGCAGCCTGATGTATCACCCTGTGATGTAGAATTCCACAGATGTGGTGTCACCACTGAAAGAGCCCTGTCTCTGGTACCTACCAAGCATTTTCCCATTGAAAACTACTATTCAGCAATGATGGTTATACTAATTTATGCTATAGAGCCAGGTCCTGGGTCAGCTTGGAGCACCAGCATTATGCCACATACATACAAGCAGTTTTGCATCCCTAAGTCATAATTTGTATAACAGCTTATATGTTAGGCTGAAAGGTAGATTTTACATGAGATGAGATTCAGCATATCAGGATATCAAATAAAGTAGGCTTGCAGTTCATCTCTGTTTGTATCCCTTTGGGCCAAATTGGTCACAATGTGTACAATGGTTTCTTTTTCCACTCTGTCTACTACAAATGATTAGTCCAAAGGAGGTAGCATAAAACGTGGGCATAGTTTGCCTGCAGGAACTGGGTGGAGGAAATTAAAGGATCAACAACTTAAGAGGGGCACTGAGGACGAATTGTTCCATGCGACAGCCACAAGCTTTCAGGAAATTGACTTCATGAAAGGCTGAGGATACAGGGACAAGGATGAGGAAGGCAGGTGAGGATCCTAAATCACACTTCAACCTCTCAGCAGTCTTTGGGGTTTTTCTTTTAGGGTTTTTTTTTCTTTAGGAAAGAGCAGATTTTTTTTCTAGAAGGACTAGCTCTCCTGCTCATGAAATTAACCGCTCATGCAAGTTGCAAAGATCAGAGCTGGCTTTTGTAACAAGTGCTGAGCCAACAAAGCTTTCTGAATATATAAGAATCAGTATCCGCTGTGCTCATAAGAAAAGATTGGGCAGAATCAGAGAAGTCTCTGGACGTGGGGTAAAAGCACTTGGTACAGCCAGCTTGCTGAAGCTAAGCAGCTCTAAGTGTTGTAAATGCTTGATTGGACAACCACCCAGGAAGCCCATGTTAGCCATCTATCCCTATAGAAGAATAAAAATGAATCCCACTACAAACTTTTTTTTGTATGAGATAACTTTCATAGCACTTCCCAAGTATCCTGAGAATTCTTTGTTAGCACCATCACCAAATAGCATCTAGATCCTCTTTTACATAATTTCATCTCCCAAAGCTCAAAATCAGTAGCCTGCATAGTCTGGGAGTATGCCAGAAACCAGCATCTTCAGGAGCCATTGTTTGGCCATCTCTTGTCTATTTCAAGACAAAATCTTGACTTGTACAACCTTATAACCTACAACCTATGTTATTGGCATGGCACCTGCTTTGCCAGGAGAAAGTTGCAGGGTTATTTCCTGGTGGCATCTCAAGTATGACTGATAAAGACCCCTGCAAAGTCACTGCCAGCTAGTGGAGGCAATGCTGAGCTAATGGTTTGACTGATTAGAAGCAACTTCATATGTACTATAATAACTCCTTAATGTGTCTTCATTGTAATCCCTCTCACTGTTGAATGCAAACACAAGAGCATAAGGTGTTGTTGCAGTGGCCACCTAGCCCATTTCTGTTGTTGCAATTGCCACCTCATTTCTGCTTACTGCATCACTACCCTTTTGCAAACTCTCCTCCTAAGCTTACCTAGGCACTTTTTAACTTGCATCCGTGAAAGCTTTCCACCATCCCGGTGACACCATGGGAATTCTGCTGTGTTTATGGGCTTTTTGTTCCCATGAGAGGCATGAAGGAAGGTCTCCAGAGGTGAAATGGGCTCCAACATATAAATGATAACTCTCTTGCAGAAGATTAAAGGGAATGATGCTCTGACTGATACAGCTGTTTATGGATTCCATTTTGCACTGCTTATGCAGCTGATCCTTTAAGGAGCCTCAGATTACCCATAAGCACTAAGACTTCTGGGAGCAAAGAGCAGTCACAGGATAACAGAACCCTTTTTATGATAATCCTAGTAAGCATCAGAGGCTAATTTATAGAGATCTGGTTGCCAGTGTGGAATTCGGCTAGAATTTCATTAGCAAAACCTCAATTGTTTCTGAGTCCTTCTGTTGCAACAGATACCATAAGGGTGATAGCAGGCGTTTTTTTATATATGTAACCACCAATCATAATTCTGTGGTTAAAAAGAAATGGATGGGTGGAGCCAGATCTAGGAAGCTCTGCAGATTGCAAGAATTCCTGCAGAGAGGCCGTAGCTCAGTGGCAGAGCACTGCATTGCATGCAGTGTTCAGTCAAGCAGAAGACAGTTTCATATGAAGGAAGAATCTGTCACTGACCTACAGGGATGGATCTGTCAGTTCTGGCATGGGGCTACGCTGAGTCATATATCCTTAGGATGACCTGAGTGAGTAGGTTTGTCACTCATAATCTGAGAAGAGGTCTCCATATTGCATAGAATGGTGTAGAATTTTGGACCCCAGATTGCAGGGCTGCATATGGGGGGAGCAGAGGTGTATGTATTTATTTACCTGACATGCCTCGCTTTGCCAATTCAATGCCTAGAACAGCCTGCAATAACAATTAAAAGCATCACAATCAGATTGGTGAACAAAATTTGTAATGCTCACTGCCACCTTGCCAATAAAAGCATATATCTGAAAGGCCAAGGAAAAAGAGTTTCACTTGATAGGGTAAAAACAAATCCAGGCAACCAACCAAGGAGATGGTTCCCAGTACCAGGGGCACTACAGTCCGTCCCGCCCAACTTGTGTTTCTTTACTGACAACCACTTCATCTCCAAGAGGCAGGGCAGAGACAGTGCCACACATGCGGGCTTTTAGGGCACTGACCCACAGTCACAGAGGGACCCGTGGGAATGAACTGCCCCATCTGCTGTGGCAGTCTCAGCAGCCTAGAACTCTAATTAAAAATAGTCACACAGTGATACTTTTTCTGCCTTTCTGTGCAAATCTGAGTCAAATGTAGAGGTCAGAAAATACAGAGTTGCCTTAGGACTCTATATTTTTGCCTTGATCCCACATTAGTGGCATATTCTTGCATAGAACTGGTGGCCCAGTAGGGAGATATATATCCATGTCAGTTTCAGTGGTGGCTGAATGAGCTCCCTATATGAGCAGTTAACACCATAGAATTGCTGAAGGATCTTGGAGGACAGATGGAAGTATCTGTGAAAAGTGTTTCTGGCCTTCCCAACCCTGTATAAAGGCTGGAATGTATGTATGAAAACTACCGATCACCCCACGGGAAGTTGTGGGAGTGGGGGTGAAGTGAAAAGTAAGGTTCGTGTGTGCACATTTGTGAAATCTTGTCTGAATGATCCTGTACAGAAATCCCAGTGAAGCTCTTTCCAGCTTCCAACCTGTCTTCTCCTTCATAGTGATAAATGACTAGGAAAGACAGCTATCTAATCTTCAAATTGGCTGCTCTCCTTTAAAGGACAGGAAGACGGAATGCGTATACATTCAGAACTGGATCTCTTCTAACTGTACTGCATTATCGACCCTACAGTTTTCTCTCTTTCTTCTTGCCCTTTCATGTCTCTTCTGAAGAAGGCTCAGAGAAAGATATCTTAATAGGTGAGGACAGGGATTGCAGGGCATTCGGTCACCTGTTCAAATTGAATTGATCACCTGTCCTGGCATCCATTTTGTTCTGCCTGCAGTGCCTTGGTAACGCTCACCTTTGTTTTCTCTCTGGCTGAACCAGCCCATGCTGGTTCCCATTATTTTCTGATGCACTCTGCAAGTTCATCACCTTCCCAGGATGCCTCTTGATTGATTCCTTATGGCTCGTGGACAACTGCTCTGTATTTCCTTGTATTGCTGAAATGAAGCCGCATTGAGGAGTTTATAGATTTTAATGCTGAGAGTTTTTGTTGCTGTTCACAAACATTACTGATTACTTGTTTGTGTATAGGATACTGTTTTTTATGGTATGCTAAGGATGCCTTTAGGATCTTTAATATGATCCTAAGGAAAAAATGTGGAAAAAATATGGAACGTTGTAAAACACTTCTGCCTTCCTCTTCAGAGAAAAGTTGAATGCAATGAAAATGACCGAATTAGACAGTAGCATGGGCTTTTTGCTCTTTATCATAGACACTGGGACATTCCTCTTTACCCTCAAGATCTGATTCCTGAAGGAATTTATTTATTACTTCTCCATCTCTACCTTGGTAGTTACTAATAGCAAAGCTCAAGGCACTGGTTATATGACTTTTAAGGGCCTAAGAGTGCTACCCTATTTACATTTCCTCAGAAGTAAATTCCACTGTGTTCAATGGCATTTTCTCCCTAGTTACGTGTATTTAGGATTATAGCTGAATAGCCCTGTCCTGCCCCCTTCCACTCCATAGCATGGAGCCAGGCCAGTGGAGCCTTTTATTTACCCCTTGGTAGGCTTCTAGTGCCTATGGGTTTCTTCAGATCCATGCCAGCTTTGTAGCTGGCACAAATCCAAGGAGAGGAAGGAGGCAGCTTGGGCTAGAAAATAGGGGATAGGGTTCCAGTGCATGTCACTGCTGCCAGCCTGCAAAATGCCCCCTACCCACGACCCATTTCCTCCACTGCCTTACTTGGTCTGGTATAGCCTGGGTGGGCCATTGGCATGCACAGGGAGCCACTAGCTGCTTCCATGGGCAGCTTCTTTGTGCTCAGCGGTGGGGCGCTATTTATATTCCACCATTGTAATATGAGGGTAGGATTGGGCCGTAAAAGACCTGATCCCATTGTAATTTACAGCATATCTTGTCCCCCATTCCCAGAGGCATCCTGGGGCATTTTTCCATCCCAGTCATGCCGTATGGCATCATGATGTCACATAAAGGAGGGGAGCGCACAGGCTCCTATAGCAGTGGCTAGGGCGATTTTGCTCCAGCTACTTCTGCAGGCGCCCAGCACGTTCCCCTGGCTTCCTAACTCAGGAAACTGAGGGGGCGCGGAGTTTCTGTCGCTGCAGCCAGGGCAATTTCACCTTGGCCACGGTGGCAAGATTCTGCGCACACAGAAGGTCCTGCCACCGCAGATGGGGTGATTTCACCCAGGCCACGATGGCAGGACTCTGCATGCACACCTCAGCCTGGGCAGCAGGACCTTCCGTTGGCTTCCTGACTTCCTGACTGGTTTACGCTTTTCCTCACCCATGCTATATATTCTTCCATTATAATAGTTTTAAATAGCCACCATGTACAGCTATCAGGGCTGGGTCTGGGGTTATGGTTTGGTGGCCTCCTCTGCTGTCCCCGCCCTCCCCCCCTCCACATTGCCGCACTGCAAATACCTGCCTTAGCGGCTGTTGGCCACTTACTCACACAGTGCTGACAACGCTTTATGACCCTTTTACGACACCCAGTGCCAGCACTGCAGCTACAATGGTGGGGCTCTTGGGCCATAGGATTGGGCTGCCCACCAATTTGATGCTCCTATTCAACGTCCTTTTAATTAATCTCCTAATTGTTGAGAAGTTTCCTTTTGAAATTAAATTGGATGATCTTGGCAGCTTTCACTGGCATATGTTGAATTTAATCACCCCTAAGTTACTGTTCCAAAGGGGTTTGATAACATCTCCGTCTCCCACCAGATGTTGGGCCCCGCTCAGATTAAGTAAAGGGTTCACATGCCTTCTAGGCTCCACAATTAATTATTCTGAGGCACAGTCATTTATTGTATCTAGAAATATTGCTGCATTGCTGTGACTTTACATTAACCTTCCGAATGTGATGGTGGTTAAAAATCATGACTACAACCAAGTTGCGCATTCTCCTTGCTTCTATGAGTCTGTACATACATTGGGAGCTTTCCATCATGGTATTTCTATGTTGGAAAAGAAAAGCCATGAGTCTTGCGTCATTAATGCCGTCCTTTATTTTCCTCCATAGAAGGGAATGGCTGCCATTGACTTCTATAAGCTAATAAATAGGGCTGCAGATGGGAAGACTGCTGAACCTGGAGTCCTGAGCCCGCCATAAATTAGCAATGGTTTTGCCCCTATTGCTAATTTAACCCTTTCCACTTCTTTCTCCCATTAATGGAATCCATTATACGGGAGAAAGTATCCACAGCTCATCACACTGTCGTGTGATGCAGTCGTGTCCCTATGGGTGTGTGTGTGGAGCTCTAAGTGTTGCAGGGAGTCCTAGCCTGTAAACAATGCTGAGTCATAGCTTTCCCTGTGAGGATTGGCTGCAATGGCAAGGGACAGGAGCAATTTACACATCAACGTAAAGCTCCTTGCAGAACAGCTTTCTGCCTCCTCTAGGGACGCTACTGCACTGATGGACACTTCACTTGTGTCACAATGTGATATCTTTGTAAAGGCGGTTACCTGCTTTGTGGGTTGGGGAGGTCTAGCCTTTAGAGACTACACTCCTTGGGGCATGAATGGAAGTACTTCTTCGTTCACCTCATTATTAATCAAAGGAATTTGCTACCAGAAGATCTGGTTATAGTCATTAGCTTTCATGGCTTTAAAAGAGTCGTAGACACATCCATGAAGGACATTCATGATGGCTGCATACTATCTCCAGGTTCAGAAGCAGTAAGTGCCAGGATGCTCACTGCAGGGAGCAATGTTGCAAGAGGGCTATTGCCTACGTCTCCTGCTCATGGACTTCCCAGAGCATTCTGATTGGCCACTGTGGAGATGCTGGATTAATTGGAGCTGATCCAGCAGGGATCTTCTTATGTAGAGCCCTCTTATGTTGTTGCTGGCATTCAATAAATTCTAGACTTCCAGATTTTATTGTCATTTGGCAGGAATCAGGTCACTCAGAGTTTTTCATATGGGTAATTTGCCATTTTGTGCTGTGATTACCCTGTGAAACACACACAAAAAATTGTCGAATTTTGTATGTTTCTTATACAATTCAGAGACATTGGTTCTAATGGTAATCTTAGTTTTTGGTATAAAAACTTTTTAGTTATCTTAAATTTTGGATTTGTATCAATCCTATTGCCTAATGCAATACAATGCCATCTAGTACAACTGCATAGTATAAATTATGGCTAACCTAATGATGCTATGCCAAAAATAGCTTCATTTTAAAAATCCTTGTACTAAAATTAAGAATCAAGAAACATCAAAATACAATGGGCCCTTCCTTAGCCACAGGTTCACAACCCATGAAATTGACCCAATGCCAGTTCCAAACCCACAACTGGAGGGCCTTCCAGTCGTGTCTGGAGATGTTCTGAGGCTCAGGGAGGCTGTGCATGACTTCCCCACTACACATCTTAGAAGACCTCTAAGGAGCACTTTAGCCTCAGAACACCTCTGTACATGACAAGAAGGCACTTCCAGTTGCATCCGGAAATCCTCTATTCTCCACCCCCCCCCCCCGGAAGATCTCAGTATCCGCAAGTTCAGTTTCTGCAGGGGGCTCAGGAACAGATCCCCCACAGTTACCAAGATCCAACTGTAAATATGAGATAAACATGAAATGGTTCAGATTTTGTTACACAGTGTTATTCTCACAACTATCCTGTGTCTTAGGTCATTCTATACTATGTACTAGTTTCAGTATTGTATGTATATTAATTCTGGTGTTCATCTTATGATGTTTCTCTAAAAAACTATACTACTTAAGTGCCCCATCCTAAGAATTTCTGTGACTATGCAGCAAGTCTCAGGATTTGGTTAGATCAGTGATGGCAAACCTATGTCACGTGTGTCAAAGGTGGCATGCCATGATGTTCTGGGTGACACGCCAGAGTTCACCAACACCCGACAACAACTGAGTTTGTTTTACTAGTATTTCACTTTTGTAATGATTCGATGTTTCTTTACATAATGCATCACCCCCACACACAATTGGGCTGTACTTTCGTTTGGGAGGTGGGAGTGACACACCAGCAGAGTTAATTTAGGCATTTTTAACATGCAAGCCCAAAAGATTCTCCATCACTGGGTTAGATGGGCCACTCCTCCTGCCTGGAGAATGCTGGGAAATCATGATTGGCTGATATATGTGATGGCTTTTCCGTCTTAGAGAATGTTCCATACTCCCTGGGAGAGGTTCCCATCTTCAAAAGAAATTCTTTTTTTCTCTCTACAAGCTGCAATAAGAATTATTTAATGGCATAATAAAAGCAATGTGGAGCAGCCCATATTTTCCTGAATGTAGAGACCCCCTCCTCCTTCAAAAGAAAATATTCTTGCCAAAAAGTACCTTTTTCCCCCCCAGATGTTGGCTTTTCTCAAATGTGAGAGTTGCCAATGCTAGCAAATCCATATTTTTTACCCATGGCTTAAGTTTAGTGGCTTTAATTTCTGTAGTATGTTAGCATGACGTATAAGTCCTCAGCAATCTGCTATAATATTTGTTCTGGGCAGAGAGAGGGCCAAATCCAATATTGGTAGAACTGCTACAGAGGCCAAAGGAAATGAGCAACCAGGGTAACATACCAATGAGAAAAGGTCCAATATTGAACATATAAATTCCACAGAAGACCTAAGAAGGGTGCCAGGGACTTTTTCAAATAAAATTCCTATTACTCACCCTGAGCCCTTGAATGGCAAGGCTTGACTTAAGTAAGTCAACTATACTGTATAAAGAAATGTATAAAATTGATAGAGACCAGTAGAGTCCTCTGCATCATTTTGTCAAGAACTGGGACCCATCCCAAGCCCCAGCCTGCAACAAGGGAGCCCATACACCCATTGGCCAAACCCATAAGGCCCCTCTGCCTCGTCCCGTCCAGCAGTCATCATCAGCATGTGCCACCGTTCCATCATTCTGCCTGTTCTTTCCTTCCAGATCCATTGGAAGGGGAAGAGGAGCAGAGTGTGGTATTGCAGTAATGTGCACTCTGTTTCTGAAAGGAAGTGGGAGAGCAAGAGGAAGCAAAGCAGAGACCACAGTAAGAGAGAGCAGGTGGCTGGGTGAGAGACAAGGAGATGCACTGAAGGTTAGGGGAGTTGGCCAAAGAACCCCTCCAGAACCAGCACCTCTAGAGTTGTTTACCTCACCTGCATAAGCCCTGCGACAGGCCTGAGCCTCAATATGAAATGATGGCAGCAGCATTGATGCAACCCAACTGTTGATTATCACTGCCCTACATAATAGCACCCTTTCATGGATCACTACCTTGTCGTGGCGAAGGGGCTTGAGTAGCTCAATGAAGCTGTGAGCTATGCTATGTAGGGTTACCCAAGATAGACAGGTCATAGTAGAGAGTTCTGACTAAACGTGATCTGCTGGAGAAGGAAATGGCAACCCACTCCAGTACTCTTGCCAAGAAAACCCCATGGATTACAGTACAAAAAAGGCTAAATGATATGACACTGGAAGATGAGACCCTCAGGTCGGAAGGTGTCCATTATGCTACTGGGGAACACGAGTACTAGTAGCTCCAGAAAGAGTGAAGTAGCTGGGCCAAAACTGGAAGGAAGCTCAGCTGTGGATGTGTCTGGAAGTGAAAGGAAAGTACGATGCTGCAAAGAACAATACTGCACAGGAACCTGGAATATCAGATCTATGAATCAAGGTAAGCTAGATGTGGTCGAACACGAGATGTCAAGGCTGAACATCAACATCATGGGTGTTAGTGAACTAAAATGGACAGGGATGGGAGAATTTAACTCAGATGACCATTATATCTACTACTGTGGGCAGGAATCCCTTAGAAGAAATGGAGTAGCCTTCATAGTGAACAAGAGAGTGAGAACAGCAGTACTGGGGTATAACCTCAACAATGATAGAATGATTTCAATTTGGATCCAAGGCAAACCTTTCAACATCACAGTAGTCCAAGTCTACACCCCAACCACTGATGCTGAAGAGGAAGAAGTTGACCGTTTCTATGAAGACCTACAACACCTTCTAGAATTAACACCAAAAAAAGATGTCCTTCTCATCATAGGGGATTGGAATGCTAAAGTAGGCAGTCAAGAGGTAACAGGAATAACAGGCAAGTTTGGTCTTAGAGTACAAAATGAAGCAGGGCAAAGATGGATAAGAGTTTTGTCAGGAGAACACATTAGTCATAGCAAACACCCTTTTCCAGCAACCCAAGCGGCGACTGTACACATGGACTTCACCAGATGGTCTACACCAAAATTAGATTGATTACATTCTTTGCAGTCAAAGGTGGAGAAGTTCTATACACGCAGTAAAAACAAGACCTGGAGCTGATTATGGCTCAGATCATGAGTTTCTTATTGCAAAATTCAAGCTTAAACTGAAAAAAGTAGGGAAAACCACTAGGCCCTCCACGTATGACCTAAATCAGATCCCATACAAATATACCATGGAGGTGACAGATTTAGGGGCTTAGATTTGGTAGACAGAGTGCCTGAAGAACTTTGGACTTTGGAGGTCTGTAACATTGTACAGGAGGCAGCAACTAGATCCATCCCAAAGAGAAAGAAATGCAAGAAGGCAGTCTGATGAGGCTTTACAATAGCTGAGGAAAGAAGGGAAGCCAAAAGCAAGGGAGAAAAGGAAAGATATAGCCAACTGAATGCTGATTTCCAGAGAACAGCAAGGAGAGATAGGAAGGCCTTCCTAAATGAGCAATGCAAAGAAATAGAGGAAAACAATAGAATGGGAAAGACTAGAGATCTTTTCAAGAAAATTGGAGATGTCAAAGGACAATTTCATGCTAAGGTTGGCACAATAAAGGACAATAGGTGCTTTGTATAATTTAACAGAGTAACGCTTCTGCTCACTGTGAGCTAGAAGGAAAATAGCATCTTTGGCTGTTCTTTTCATTCCTTAAGAACCAAAAGAGCAATAAGCAAAACAACCTCAACAAGTAAACAAGTGTGTCGTTAATTCTCAGCCTCATTGGTCAAAATTGGTAATCTGTACAGTAATTTAATCAATAAATGCTTTTGTTGGTTAGCCTCCTAATTAAACCTTGCAATCCTGCATACAAATTAGAAATCGATTTCACAATTGATTCACAAGCTGAAAAGGATAGTGAGCTTCTCTGTATTTTGGCATTGAATATGTATATGCCAAGGCTGTTTTAGTCATGTTTAAGATATGTTTAAGTACAGTATTTTAATATATTGTTAATTATTTTCTAGACGAAAGTGCAGTTGCTTTTGGAATGTTGCAGCACAGTCTGTTTTGAACATGGTTCCTTCCAACCAGGTAAATTAACATCTCTAAATTGGGAAGTACTTCCTAATCTAAAATGTGTAGTGGACAATATGAATGATGATGAAAAGGATCCCTGGCCCTGTTCTATGACCCATAAATTGTTGCTTTATTATTTACTTATTTCATGACTAAAGCATGGTTCTAATTGAGCTTGGGCATCACTAGTTATAAACAAGGTACATTACAGTCTGGATGCAACCTATTGGTTTTTATTAAATGGAGCAGATCTCCCAGTGCAAAGTTTTATTTAACTTATTTTACAGTCCAGCACAGCTCACTGATAGTCTCAGGTGAAGAGAGGCTGCTACATTGTCTTCCTAAAGCCCCGTGGGCAACTAGAAGCTAGCAACTCCTATTTCTGCAAGTTACTTCTCTGTTTAAACCAAATGCATAGTAGAACTGTACCTGTATTGCACACTGCTGGTGGGAAAATAGCAAAAACTCCCTGTGCATTGGAAATCTTGGGCAGCCTTCTCTCAGCATTTTTCCCCGCAGGGAACAGTCTATTACATGATACTGCACCTGCATGCTGAAGTAGTACGCATGTCCTTCTTTCTAGAAGAAAGAAAGAAGCATGTCCATGCTTCTAACCATAGCATGTCCTTCTTCTTTTTTTGCAAATGATTGTTTATTCATGAAACAAAAGATCATCCAAGGGGAGGTTTGCGGCCACACTTTGTTCCCAACCTCCATGCATTCATGGTGTTGTTGCCCAGAAGTACAGACTTTGTTTATTTAGGGCCAGGAGCAGGGCGGATCTAATAGGATGCGTGGGGTGGCACGAGCCATGGGGCACCATCTTGCAGGGGGTGCCATTCGCATGGCGTGCCCCGCCCCCAAAATGGCGCCCACCCCCACAACTGTCCAGGCTGCCACTCCCCTCCCGGCTGCCGTGCGAGTACTTTAAAGTGCCCTGCCGGCCAGCAGCCAGGGCGAGGAAGCTGCCGCTGCACCCCCCGAGCCGGGAGGCATGCCGGCATCTCCCTTCCTGGCTGCCGCTGCCGCACAAGCACTTTAAAGTGCCCGCCTGACCAGCAGCCAGGGCAGGGAAGTGGCCGCTGCGCCCTCCGGGCCAGGGGTTTAAAGTGCCCGCCCAGCAGCCGGGGGAAGCCACACCCCGCAACGTCATGACGACGTGACATCATGACGTTGCAGGGGGGCGCAATTTCATTCCCTGCCATGGGCGCAGTTTTGTTTAGAACTGCCCCTGGCCAGGAGTCCCAATGCTGCTCCCCACCCCTTATGCAGTGTCTTGCCACCTCCACTTCTTCACCTCCTCCTGCCTCTTGAATCTAATAAAGAGGGAAAGTGGAGAAGAGAAGCGGGTGAGACCATCAAAGATGCCAGAGCTTGCTTTTCTCCTCTTCTCTACACTTTTCCCTTCCTCCTACTTCCTCCTACTCCCTGGATTCAAGCAGGAAAAGGAGGAAGCACAGCAACAGATGTAGATGGGGAGGGGCATTCTTGCTCAACTACACCAGCAGAGGCCTGCGCCCGAGTCAGTGTCATGGGTGGGCTGGCTCCAGAGCTAGCATATTGTGCTAAAGTGAAGGGTTGTGTTCACAAGTAGGTTCATGTATTTGCACCTTTGCACCTTGATTGTATGGCAGGCAGAGGCAGGGCCAGCAGACCTTACTTTAAGACGCGACATTCCTGTGATGCTTAAATCAAATCAAATAATTCTGTTTTTGAGAATTCCCGAAAGGATTCCCAAACAATATGCTGGGAAATACTCGAGCTAGCTATTGAAAGCAACCCAGAGACAGTTTATAATAGTAAAAAAATTTTATGTTTTGATATGTCAAATAAAATGTTTATACTATTGTAACAAAGCTTTAAAAAAAAAAAAACCCTGCCGCGCTGCCTTTGTTATCTAAGGTGGATTCTAATAGAGATTTATCTGTAGCATATATGTTTAATTCTAACCAAATCTTAGTTTTTACAACACAAAAGGGTGTAAATTTAAAAAAAAACTTAAATAGATGTCTTTAAAAAATCCCTTGCAACATTCATATTTTTAATTACATATTTCGCTGTAAAAAAGCAAAGCTCAATGGAACACGTGGGCCTGCGTTTGTGAGATAGATATATATTTTTTTATATATATCGATATATAAATAACTATTTTGCATGCAACACTTGAAGTGATTTTCCAATTCTGATTATAAAACCCACAACCAGCCATACTGAATGACTCTGTGATTATTCTGGATAAAAGTAACACTCACTTTAGTGGCCTTACGAAAAATATCATCTTCCCTCCCCTCATTTGCTCATTGATTTGGAACCACCACTCAGTGAAAATCCCTGTAGATTATTGTTGTGTTGTGGAGAGTAATTTGCAATTTAGAGATGGTTCCTTGCTGAAACATGTTAGAATTCCGAGACTCTTACAGGCTCAAGAACACCTTTTGTATAATTTAGCTTTCTTCCCTCCTTGTTGTTGTTTTGCATTTATTTTTTAAAAAAGGTTTGCCCAGCCTTAGTTACCACAAGTTACCAAGAACGTTACCACAGAGCCTGTGGAATTATTACCATTGGTATATTAGTATGTCAGACTTGGGCAAGAGTAAGTGCATTCCTCTTACTTTAGCTCCTCAGACATGAAAGGTGATATCAGAGGTGATAAAGTGGTATATACCACTTCAGACTGCAGGGGAGGGGATGCTATCTTTCAACGCTTGCCACAAAAAAGGACATGAAGGACGATAGCTATATGCTGTCTCTGTATAGCCTCAGTATGCCTCTGAAATACCACTTGCTGGGGAGCAGTGGCAAGAAAGAGGTCCTGCCTCGCAATCCTGCTTCCAGGCTTCCCACAGGCATTTGTTCAGCCACAATGAGAACCTGGATACTGGCCTAGATGGACCATGTGTTTGATCAACCAGAGCTATTAAGTACTATCAACTAGGGCCAAGTACTTTTTAAAAATCCCCTGCAAGTACAAAAACCCCTAGCAAATCAAGACAATTTTAGGTCTGTTCCCTAATGAAGTAGTTTTCTTCTGGCAAGGAGGTTTTGGAATTTGGATCTAAAATATGGCCCTCCCCACCTGCAGGTTTAAGTAAAATTGCATATTCTAGCTCAGCGGGCTCCAGGCCCCAATCTGTAGGTCAGATTTGGTGCCCGTTTGCTTCCTCCTTGAGTGAATGCTGCCTACCACTCTGGCAGGAAAGCTCTACTTCAGCCCCCAAGAGTCATCACGGCCAGCACTTCCAGATTCCACTGCCTCAGCATGCTGCGCTCCCAAACTTCCAGGAAGACGCAGCTGGCCATGGTGATTCTTAGGGCTGTAGTAGGGACTTGACAGAGCTTCCCTGCAGAATGGTAACTTCCGGTTGCACCGGGGAAGCTTTTGACTGCAGCAGCGGTATCTAGTTTGGAGACCACTGTATCTAGCCCTTTAGAAACCCCACCAACTATATTCATTCCCCATTGAGGCATGGCCATGCCACAGAATGAGAACAGATTTAAAAGCACTTTGTTTGTACAGCAGTGAACTATCTTTTGAAAAGGTGGCACTACCTGTGATCAGATGCAAGGGACTATAACTGAATATGGCAACCTTGTGTCAAGTTCCACCTTCAACATGTAGCTCAATTTACTGCCACCTTTATGCTGTAGTTTCACATCTCTGCCCTCATATACCTGGCAAGTTGTTACAAACTGGCAAACCTGCTGGAAGCAGGGAAATGTCCACACTGGCAAACTGAGGACATGAGGTCCCTTGACCTCAATTTACCTCTTGTTACATGTCCCTCGTGTTACCAGTGGGGGGAGGCTGTTATTTTCAGCAGCATGCTGAGTTTCCACCAGTGTGTCATTTTGCACTGAACCTGACTTGAAATAGCTTTGGTCAAACATCCTCTGAACAAAGTTATGCCACCTGCTAGTTTAAATAAACTAAACTAACCTGGATGATGCTACATTGTGGTTTTCTGAGTGGGAGGTGATATCGAGGGACAGGAACCATAGGGAAAGGAATCCTCCCAACTCCTATCCATTACAGTAAGATTTACACTAGATATATTAGTAGCATAATCCTATGGATGTCTATTCAGAAGTATGTTCCTTGGTGTTCAGAAGGGCTTACTCCCAGGTAAGTGTGTATAGGTTTGAAGCTAAGAGAACTGTACTCTTGGTTTGTATTCTGATTTAACTCTGCAGTTGATGTGCCTGGCCTTGGCCAAGTCCACCTGCTGTTCCATGCCTGTTTCCCAGGAAAACACACGTAGGAGTTATCCATGGATGGATAGTGACCTTTAAGGTACTTGCGTCTATTTACATTGTTTGACGCTATTGGGGGCACACTTTCTTGTATGCATGTAATCTATTTAAGGGGGTTATAGATTTTACCCTGCCTTTTGTGTTTATCCTCTCTCCATTTTGTAGTTGTAAAATTTTGGTAAAAGATCAGGAAACTAAGGGGACATTTGAGGAAGGATTCATATGGAAGATTCTGATGTGTTTTTTTTAAAAGGGGAGAAAGAAGTGCTTCATGATTTCAATGAGGGAGGTGTGTCTCTGGGAGGCAAATATTTAGCTAGATAATACGCCTGGTGGAGCCAAACCAAGAGCCAAACCTGTTATTTTGTACAGAACCAGGTTCCCCACCAAGTTGCTTTTATGTCTTAAGGAAACAACAGATACACAAGTGGGGATCCAGATTTCTTTTGGTGTCACGGAAGTGCAAGTTACCCACAGGTATTTTCACTGTCAACATTGTCCAGGAGCAGTGAGCCCAACCAGCATTATGGCCCTTGCTCAGCTCTGAGTCATCCATCAGTCCAGTTTTCCACAGTCCCCATTCCCGAATGATATTGTAAGGAAGATTCTCTTGACAACGAGAAGGTCTGTGAGTACAGAAATTCGTTGGCAGTGCTTAAGTGGGGGGAGGGGGGTTTCCGCTCACACACGGAGGGATGCACCCTTTCCCTTGGGAAGGACGAAGGGGGAACTCTCTCCCGGACCTGAGACTGAGAGAGCTGGTTGTAGACTGTAAAGGGGCTGTTGCCTGGTGGCTGGGAGCCTTGATTTGCAATGGTGGGGAGACGTGGCATCATGGTGGTTGCCGTGAAGTGAGCAGGAAAAGGTTGGTATGGGACAGTTTCCATCGTCTGAACACTGTAGCTGGTATAAGGGGCAACTGAAGTCCACATATTGCAGCTCAAAGGAGGTGGCGGCGGCGGTGGCAAATCTTCTACTGCTGAGACACCTGCAATGTCAGTAGCAGAACTAGAGTACATGCAGGCCTCCCTCGGTGTCACGTCACTGCAATAGGAGGGGCTCAGCATTTGCTGGTCGTAGGGAGGTGGCGAGCGGAAGTAGTGCTCTTCCCCAACAGAAGAGGAGGCTTCCAGGTACGAGCGTTTGCAGGGTAGATCCAGATGCCGGGCACCCTCTGCTTACACACAAACAAAAACCAAGAAGCACTTAGAGAGTTAAAAATGCCAGTACAGGCCGTAGCAAAGCTCCTCTGCAAGCAATTCTCTTAATATCATTTATGTTGGATAAAGAGGTGAGAGTCTACTTTCCTGGGCAGCAGATACAGCTTCAGACCCCTACCCCAATAATGTTAGATGCCTTAAACCCATTTGGTTGAGAGAAGTTCTCAGTGAACCAGAACTGAACACAAATGTAAATCTGTTGGTTTCCTTGACCTGGAATTGAACCCCTACACAAAGTGGTAGCTGGTTCAAAGTAAGTGATTCAATAATGGGGAACTATGCTTTCAGTCATCTGCATAGTGTTTTATTTTCCTGTTTTCTATCCTATTATATGTATTTTGTTTACAAAGCCATTTTAAAAATTCAAAATTCATTGAAAAACCAAAAGCATTTTTCTCAAGTTATCGTTATCACTGCGTTCATTTTATATTTGCATTGTAAGCAAGACAGTTTTCTGATGCAGACATTCTGCATGAACTATATCTAAATCAGTTTAAAATGAATTCAAAGTACATGAAGTGGTTTCTGACCCACGTTAGTGTCTGAATTAAAACTGGTGGAGAGTAGTGCCGGCTCCAAGTTGCTGGGACCTGGGGAACTACTCCCTGTGCCTCCCCTAGCTTCCCACCATTCAGAGGTTAGCCCAGAAAGGGGTGTGGTTTTTTGATGCTATTTTTTCCAAAATTTATTGAATAGCAAATTGCAGTGTAATGTGTTTTTATTCTACATTCTCATTCCAAGTTCTCATTTTTATTAATTTTAAATGCTTTAAAAGTGTAGTAGGTAGATGATATAGCTGATGTAGTGTCAGCAGATGCAGCCACACTATTATTTCTAATGGGAAAAGTAGTCTATTTTAATTTCTGGAAAATATCTTAAACACCAAAATGCAGTGTTTTGTGTTTTTATTCAGATATTTTAACCATCAAAAGGCGGTGTTTAACTACCAAAAAGAAGTTTTCAACAACAAAACAATCCTACTTATGCACTATTTGTAGGATATTTTGTTAAGGTTCTTTTGGCATCCACAATACAAGTCTTTTTAAAAGCTGTGCGGGATGGCTTGATCAGGAATCCAACCATATATGATGGGAGGGGGCTAAATCTCCACAGTTCCTGGTGTTTTGTGGGATTCTGCATGCTCCATTTTCACCATATTTACAAAAAGGGACGGAACAGGCCAAACAAATGCAATCTTCATAACACGTTGTGCTTCCCTCATTTCACATGGGATAATAATGAGTTCCCAAAGGTCCTGTCAACATGAGGAAAGAACTGAGAGTGCATCGTAAAGTATAACAAACCAACCCGCCGACCCCAAAACATTTGCATTGTTGCATTGTCTTATTCACAGTCGGAACAGTGATCAAATTTCCCCACCCATTCCTCTAACAGTCCCTTTAACTACTTTAAAAGTGTGGAAATACCCTCACTTTCTTCTTTTGCCTAAATTTATCCAGTTTCTTCAGCCTACGTTCATGCAACTTGTACTCTAGGTTCTTCATACTATGAATCTTACGATTTCAATGGATTTAGACATATCTAATTCTGTACAGGGCTTGGGATGTTTAGCATGTCTGGAGAAAATGGTAGAGAACCATCACCATGGCCTTCTCACTAATCCAATCAATCTTCATTTGGGGGACTTTATTTGTCAGCTGAAAGTTAAATGGACTATCACTTTCTTACATCCAACAATTCTCTGTTTCATTCATCTCGATAACAGGCTGGCTGCACTACTTTTGTAGTGTTGCTTTTGATAAGTTCAAGGGTTTTTTAAATGGCTTATTGTGCGGGTTTGCTAAAAAAACAACTGTTCTACATTTGCCAGGAATTTGTGTCAAGAGCTGCAGAAATCCGTCAAGATAAAGCCAAGGACTTAATCTAATAATTGGGAAAGTTTTTTGCTACTTGCTGAGTGGAGGCTCAATCCTGATCACATTTACCCATGTTGTTTCAACGGGGAAAGGAACTCTCCTTTTACTTCAATAGGGTCCCAGTTAAGGTAGTACACTAGGGATTGGAGAATGGCATGGGCTAATTCCTAAAGCACCACCACCACAAAGCACCATTTTCTGCCTGCCACACTATTTACAAAAACAACATCCAGGGTCACATTCAGCATAAGATGTAGTTTCAACTTGCCCTGTGGCAGACTAGCACCTTGCTTTGTTCTTCTGCTTGTTAGCTGCACCAGTAACCACTTCACCCCTAGGTCATAGATCCCAAGCCTAAGCATGACTATGCAGAAACTAAGCCTGTCATGCCAATCTTAAAAAAAAAAGGAGGAGGGGGACCCTGGAAACTATAGGCCAGTCAGCCTAACGCATGTCCCGGGTAAGATGGTAGAAAGCCTCATCAAAGATAAAATCTTAAAACACATAGAGAAACAAGTATTGCTGATAGAAAGTCAGCATGGATTCTGTAAGGGTAAGTCTTGTCTCACGAACCTTTCAGAATTCTTTGAAAAGGTCAACAGGCATGTGGATGTGGGAGAACCAGCGGATATCATATATCTGGATTTTCAGAAGGCATTTGACACGGTCCCCCACTAAAGGCTGCTGAGAAAACTTCACAGTCTCAAGGAATGAGAGGCCAGGTCCTCTTATGGATTAAGAATTGGTTGAGGACCAAGAAACGGAGAGTGGGGGTCAATGGGCAATTTTCACCATTGTGAAATTTTCACCACCTCTCCGAGGTGAAAAGGGAAGTGCCCCAAGGATCTGTCTTGGGGCTGGTGCTTTTCAACTTGTTCATAACTGACCTGGAGACAGGCATAAGCAGCGAGGTGGCCAAGTTTGTGGATGACACTAAATTTTTCCAGGTGTGAAAACCAGAAGGGAGTGTGATAAGCTCCAGCAGGATCTCTGGAGAGGAATTGAGGAATGAGCAGCAAAATGGCAGATGCATTTCAATGTAGGCAAGTGTAAAGTAATGCACATTGGGGCAAAAAAAATCAAAATTTCACATATAGGCTAATGGGTTCTGAACTGCCTTTGACAGCTCAGGAGAGAGATCTTGGGGTGTTGGTGGACAACTTGATGAAGGTGTTGACCCAATGTGCGGCAGCAGTGAAGAAGGCCAATTCCACACTAGGGGTAATTAAAAAGGGGATTGAGAATAAAATGGCCAATATTATTATGTCACTGTACAAATCAATGGTAAGGCCACATCTGTAGTATTGCATACAGTTCTGGTCACATCTCAAAAA
Source organism: Lerista edwardsae (assembly GCA_029204185.1). Lineage (NCBI taxonomy): Eukaryota > Metazoa > Chordata > Lepidosauria > Squamata > Scincidae > Lerista > Lerista edwardsae. The sequence continues at coordinate 1,199,856 of JAJKFI010000149.1, read as the reverse complement.
GGACATATTGGAGCTGGAAAAGGTGCAGAAGACAGTTTCAAAAATTATTACTGGGCTGGGGCACCTCCCTTATGAAAAAAAGACTTTAGCGTTTGGTGCTCTCAGTCTAGAAAAAGGTGCCTGAGGAGTGATTTGATTGAGACGTACAAAATTATGCATGGGATGGACAGAGTGGATAGACGGATGGTCTTTCACATCTCTCACAACACCAGGACCAGGGGGCATCCATTAAATTGGGAGAGAGAGAACAGATAAAAGGAAATCCTTTTTCCAGCAGATAATTAATCTGTAGAACTCCTTGCTACAGGAGATGATGATGACATCTGGCCTAGATGCCTTTAAAAGGGGATTGGACAGATTTCTGGAGGAAACGTCCATTGTAGGCTATAGGCCATGATGGGTTGTGCAACCTCCTTACATTAGTAGTAGGCTATTTCAGAATGCCAGATGCAAGAGAGTGGCAACAGGATGCAGGCATCTTGTTGTCTTGTGTGCTTTTTGAGGCATCTGGTGGGCCACTGTGAGATACAGGAAGCTGGACTATATGGGCCTTTGGCCTGCTCCAGCAGGGCTCTTCGTATGTTCTTATAAACAAGTCCCATTATAGTCTATGGGGCTTATGCCTAGGTAAGTATGGCTAGGATTGGAGCCTGAAAAAGAAAAAGGCCCACCTTCCCAGTGGGTGGATTTTGAGAGAGATTGAGATTTACTGGACTAGTCAAATGGGTTGCAATAGATTCTTACTCACAGCATGAATAACTGTGTTCTCAGATTGCTCGTCACACTCAATCATCTTTGATCAGGGCATTGGTAAGGTAATGGTAAAAATTACCTTACCATTACCATTTTTACCTTTGGTAAAAATCAGGGCATTGGGAAGGTAATGGGGAACAGTTTAGAATTACATTCAAGCCAGGCAAATTTGCAACCATCAAGGACTATTAGACATGCTACTTCCATTTTATTATTATTTCTTGCCTGTACACTGCTTTGTGAACTTTTTGGTCAAAAGCAGTATATAAATACTGTTTGATTGATTCTTCGTGGTGGTAACTTATGAATAAGTGCTCCAGAATTGCCCTGTATAATGTTCCTTCTTGGAGAACCACAGAACAGAACACACCCCACTACTCTGTACCTGGTGTTACTGGGATACAAAGCTTAATAACCCCTGCTAACTGGGCAAGAGGCACTTTTTCAAGTGGTGTTCCTCTTTTACTTAGCAGGGGGAGAGTAATTGTCCCTCTTCACCCCTGCGCAGCATCTTTTCCAGTGGCTGTGGCTGTTCTGCATTTTTTTTAGATTGTGAGCCCTTTCGGGACAGGGAGCCATTTAACGTTGTTGTTGTTGTTGTTGTTGTTGTTGTTGTTAGCCTGCAAACCACTTTGTGAACTTTGTGTTGATTGATTAATTACCTCGCCGTTTTAGGCAGTGATAGAAGAGCCCAGATTCTCTTTGTGCTGCGAAAGTGTTGAGAGGCAGGTCTTGAGCATCTGTTGCCGCAAACTGCACATGAGCGCCATTTTCATACTGGTAGTGCTGGAGGCCCTGGTGGCTCCCGTGGAGTGTATTGACATCCGATTTGGCTGAAAGCTGACCATGAGTGGACACCAATCTCTGCCTCATGATGCTTTTGGAGATCACTGGATACTCTTTGCTGCAGAGGTAGTGGGAGAGGAGCCAGTTGTAGCACATTTTAGGCAGCAGTCAACAGAATGAAAGAATCCTATTTAATTATGAATATTGTATGGCTCTAGGCCAATGGTTCCTCAATGAGACTTTCAGGAATAGTGGAATAGCTTCCCTGAAAGACAGTTTCACCATTGCCTCTACAGTGTGAAGCCATAGGAAAGCATTGGTATGATTTAGACGGGCACACACAATTCATGTGAGGCAACAAGTCCATTAGGTTTGGCCAGCACTCTGCATGAACCAACAGTGCACCCCAAAAACATGTGCCAGGATCCTCTTTCTGGAGGGTTCCTTTCCAGCAAGGCTAATAAGAAAAAAAAATCCCCCAAGAAGAAACTTTTTAAAAATCACTGTCCTGCAGCACTGAACCTGGGAGATTTGGTTGCAGATCTAAGCTGTGGGTGGCCTTGGGCAAATAATGTCTGTTTCCCATCTGTAAGATGTGTATAGTTTATTTATAGCCTGCGTCTGCCAAGTGCAGATGGACTTCTGCCCAAGCAGCAACATGCATGGCGAAGCATTTACCATTTGAGAAGCTCAGAACTGGCCCCTGCTAGCATTGAACTCTGGGGGCACCGTCCAGCAAACGCAAGCGCTGAAACAGACAAGCAGATACTGTACTATTGCAAGGCCAACCCTTCAGGGCCATGCTGCAATGAGGGAAGGGCCAGAAAAACAAAGAGCAGCCACCAGAGGGAAGTGCCAAATCCAGACACCTGTGTGGTGGGGGAGTTAATACTTTCCTCTGTGTTGTTTTCCTGTAGAAAATCCCTCCCCGAATGATTATTTGCTGCCAGCAGCTGCCTGGGAGAAGGCTTTTCAATCAGTGCAAAGGAAAAATGTTAACAACCTCCCTTGCCATAATTCCAGTTCATATCTCACCCCCAAAAAATAAAACCAAAACAGATAGAAGTTCAGAGGGTTAAGCCTATTCCTTAATGATTTGGGGGTAAGGTGCAGTTTGGCCCTCAGGCTGACAGAACGTTTGCATAGTTCCTCACTTGCACACAGAAAACTGGCATCTTAGGAAGAAAGTTTTAGCAAGCATCTCTGTGACATACTTGTTTCCTCTGCGTAAGGACTCTGATGTGGGGGGAGCCACTCGCACATTCTGCCCCCGCCTGCAACTGCACAGCCCAGCAGCAACACATGACGTCGCCTTCTGTTGGCCAGACCGCTGGCCTGCCAAGCTCAGCCTTGCCTATCAGTGTCCTTCGGGGCCTCAGCCTCTGTCCTTGAGCTATGTGGAGATGCTGCCAGGGACTGAACTTTCTGCAGGCAAAGCAAGGGCTCTCCCACTGTCTGGCAGCTCTGCCCAAACCTGCACCACAATTTAAACGTGATGACATACACAGTCCTTCCCCATCATGGCCTGTTATCTCTGGGAAGTGAAAACATCATGGTGTGAGTCTGACCACTTGGGACTGTGCCTGCCCCCTTTTGTTCTTCCCACCTTTGTAATCTTGCCACACGCAGGTCACTGTCGTCGCTCCCTCGAAAGCCCTTAGCGAAGGGGTTGTTTTCAATCTTCAGCTGAGTTATCTTTTAAGAGAAGAGAAGAAGCCAGGTGAGCCTCATGTTTGAGAACAGGGCTGAGTGCACAGTAAACTTCAGCTGGTTGAGCAGTCATTCCCCCTTTGTTTGGTGAGGGAGGGCTGTAACAGAACATCCCCAAGTGTTGACAAGAGATTGCCTTTAGCCCTCTGGAATGCTCCCCCAGATCCAGGCAGATTGTCAAAGTGACATCAAGGGAGGAGGGGTCCTGCTTTGAGTGTGAAACCCAATGGGTGGACCTATAGGGTTGGACTAAATAATTTCAGGGATGTTCCCTTTATCTACTTTCAGAGGTGCCAGACAGCCAACCACTCTTGGACCAATAATTTAAAAATATCCAGCAATTTGGCAGCAATCTTCCTTCCAGCTTAGCAGAAGCTGTGACTGAGGAATACTCAGGAGCACAAGAACACGGCACCTCAGTCAAAATAATGCCTCCCTTTCCCCTGGGCTGAATGGCAAGAAGCTGCATAAATGGCAGAACTGAAAAGAAGGGCCTCCGACTTCCCCCATGCAAGGCAGTGACATTTCCAGAGGAGGCCGGTTCGCCTTTCCACTGTCTGGCTGGGGGTTTCCAGCATGTTCCTATTGCCTTATTCTGTCTATGTAACAACAGGACTTCGTTGAGAAAAGATTTTCAGGAATGTGGCTTTAAACTGGCTTTTGTATTTTTAGCTTCTTTTTCCCAAGCCCACTTTGTCCTCCGTTTTCCCCCATTCCTGCCTGTCTTGGCATTTCTCATTCAAAGGGGATGTGTCAACATGCGCTTGAGCTGGCAGCGTTGCATGCCATTTGGGACGGTGATGTCAGGACCAGCTCCAGGCAGACTGTAAAGAAAGCCTGGAAAGTGATTGGCTCTGTGGTAGAGGGAGTAAGTGCCCCTCCTCCTCCTCCTCACCGCCTCTTCTTGGCCTTGCCAATGTTGATTTCTTAAGCTGTGGTGGGTTCTGTGGTAACTTAACGATCTTCCAAGACCACTGAAGCCCTCAAGCCCAGCCTCTTCCCGCCCTGCCCCCACACACACCAGCATGCAACTGAGCACTTCTTAATTCAGTGCCTATATTTGGTGGCTTGGGGCCGAGGACCCTGGTAGGGCTCTTTCACTGGCAGGGTGCAAATTTTTCAGTTGACAGTGTCTCCCCTCCTATTTGCAACTACCTCAGAGCTCCAGAGTCTTTGCTTCAGGGCTGGAGGGAGGGTAACTTTCCCCAGCCCCAGGGTTACACAATGGCAGTGAGGGTGAAGGTACCCCTCAGCTCTGAACTTCAATGCGCAATGCCAAAAGAGGGAGAAGGGACAGATGAAGACTGCTAGGAGCTGGGGCCCTCTCATCCCCAAACCCTACCCTGCAGCCCTTATTTCAGGTGTGGCATTCTGCATGCGCTCAGCAGTACTGCCTTGATTACTAACTTCATGTATTCTGGGTTGGAGCCTTGGTCAAGTAACTATTTCTGGAGCTCTGGCCTGATCATCTTATATTACACACTCCTTCCACAGTGAATCATGACTGCCAGTTCTGCCAGGATATATTATTAACTCCCTCTGCCTCACAGCCACATCTGTTGGCCTCTTAACCCTATCCTTTATCAGGTTCTGTCATCCCTTCATCTCTGTCCTGTCAGTCTTGGAGTCATGAGTCCTAAATAAATTGGTTGTAAAGGAATACATCATTTCTGTAGTCTCTGTAATCCCCCTGCATCCTGTTGGAACTAAATTAATGTGTTGTATGGTACAGTGCTACAGCCCTACACCCACAGCTGATGCTTCGTAAGGACAAAAGTTTGTGCAAATCACCCTTTTGGTTAACAAGCATAATTGACATGGGCAAAATGTTGTGAGTACCTATTAAAGAAGCTCTTGAAGATTCCTTGGTTAACCATGTTGGGGCTATAAGGTTACGCTTACAACTATAACTTTGCAAACAAGATTTACACTGAATGTTTCTGGCCTGAGCCCTGTGGAGCCTGTTTTTTATTTGAACAAGCGCCTTGGTAATAAGCCGCTTGTTTGTGGCTCAGTAACGGTAGTGCTTTAGAGGTTAAAATGATATACTCTACCCATTGGGAGATCCGTTTCACATACATATAGCAGAGCCCAATTCCGACATAGATTAGCTCATCATATGGATGGATTCTGGGCCCTGTGTTTTGCTATATTTACTCCTTTTCCAAAGCCTAAACTGGTAGAGAAGCAAAAGAAAGCAGCACCCAGAACAATAGTTAAAACCACAGTATAATCAAAAGGGACAGAACCCAGTTAGTCAGACTGGGGTTCAAGTTGGATGGATTCATTGTTTGTTAACTAACAAAGTTAGTTCAACTTTGATGGAGCAAGAAGTCCTATAGCCTCTTCAAAAAGGTAATAAAGAAGAACTACTTTTCTGTACTCAAAAACAAACTCAGCCATACTCTGCCTTGCTAAAATAGAGAGTTGGGCAAGATGGGTACAGACCTAGCAGTTTCTGAGTAGCACCTACATCTCTGCTCCACCATTTAAACTGGATAATTTGGGAATGAACTGGGGAAAGGTAGTTCACTGCCACCACCCACAGCTAGAGAATCTGGAGGAGGCTGTCTTGGGAAAACATACCTCTCAGTTAAACAGGGACCTCCAAAATCTGGGTAGTCTTAAAATTTAAATAGTAGCTGAATGTGATGGTCTGAGAGATATTGACAATCTTCTCCCTTCTGAGTGAACTGAGACCGGGCAGGTGAACAGTAAAAGTGCAAGTACTTTATTAAACGGTGGCAAGGATTTTTAAAAGGCACTAGTAAACTAGCAAAAGGACACAGGAAAAGAGGTGTAGCAACAAAGGCTGGTAAAGTTGTTAAAAACAAGTCGCATGAAACCTAGTGCAACTTCTCTGGGTACTTTTACTACTGGCATTGCTCCAAGATCCCGTGACCTGGCACCCACATTTGCAGCCAGGTCAACAGGCAAGTTCCTGTGAAGCATCAGGTGCCCCTGGGCATATGCACCAAGGGGCAGGGGGGTCCATGACCCTGCTTTTTATAACCAGTGGATTTGGCCTTGAGGGCTACACCAGTACCTGAATTTTCCGCTCCAAGGAGGGCTTTCACAGTTCATCAAATGAGCTAGTTCAAAGGTTTACCAGTTAGCAGGGAAGATGATGAAGCTAAGACAATAAACAACAGGGCAATCAAGGCTCCTGTCTTCAAATGAATCAACAGCCTCTTCAGGGTGCTGAGCCTCTGAGGTTCACCATTCCAAACCAGGTGAAAAATATGCAGAACAGAATATTCTTGGAATTCAGACTAGATGCTTCCTGCATTCCTGTTCCCATTTCATTTGGCTGGTGCTCCCAAGACCAAAACAACAGTTAATGGTGAACTAGTATTAGGTCTTCCCATGGTGCCCCCCCCCCGAACCACCTAAGCAACAAACTTCACCACAGTTCCAGGTTTTGCATGCAGTGATGGAGAGGAGCAGGGTGCTGAGAAACCAGCCCGTCTGCGGGTCATTTGTGTAGAAATATGACCCCCTCTGTAATACTGACATTTTAAGTGAGACCTGAAGGTGATCTCTCTCCATAAAGCCACTCAAGAAAAAGCTGCTTCTGGACAGCTTCACTTTACAACTGACAACTTTGCCATGGGTTAAGCAAGTTAAACACTGCATGAGGACGAGTGTTCCTCAGTTCTTTTTCTGCTGGAGTACACCCTTCTTTTTGTACTTCTTTTGATTTTTTTTTTTACATTCAGCCTCACAGATGCCACATTTACTTAACATGGGTTGTGTTTGTCAGTGTTTTAACACAGACAAGTGTGGTTTGAGAAAACGGCAATGAAGCTTTCCAAGTTTTCGGCCACAAATGAAATAGCTGCTTAAACCTGCAGCTCTGCTGGCATCCTCTCAAAAGACACTAAGTGGGAACCTGTGTGCACCCATCCATTTTGCACCTGAGTATGGACACTGTGGAACAATGGGTACGTAGGCACATAGGCACACACCCCTGCCCCTCCCACTCACAGAATGTGGTTTGGTGCACAAATTCTCAATACAGATCTTGTTTCAAACCCCAGATTTGTCACATGCATCCAATCAGACCAAGCCTCCGCAAAATGTATGTAAATCCACCGCAAGGACAAGAAGTGACCCCATTTGTGTTTTATTTTCTCCAGTTTTCTCTCTCACACACCCACTCAAAAAATCCCTCTTTTCCTTCACATTCTGACCACAAGGCAGGCTTTTAACTTTGCTTTTATAGTAACATTCCTTGTATGTCTCCCTAAATACATATACCATAATTACTTTTCACTGTAGATTTATGGCTGGGCTTTACTAGTCATTATTAGGTTTGCTTGCTGTTTTGAATGACATCCGAGAGTTTATGGTCTCTGATTCATTAGTTACTGGGCTTGCTGTGACTGCCAAGATACCTTTTTTGAAAAACCCAACACACTTTCCTTCCTCTCAAAAGCTGCATCCTTTGGGCTTTGGCAAACTGAAGTGTGGGGTGTGTGCGCCTTTCAATTCATAGTCTGCCCTAGGATAGATCATGACATTTAGACAACCATGAAGAATAAAAAAAATTGCCTCCCTGGATCAGATCAAGGCCCTTCTAGTCCAGCATTCTGTTTCCAAAGCAGCCAGCCAGAGCTGCGTCTGGAAGTAACAAGCCAGGCATGAAGTTGCTAGCCTACCCCTTTCATATGCCCCCAGCCCCTCCCATTGTCAGAGACATTGTCTCTGGTTCCATTTTAGCCATCATAACCAGTAGTAGCTCTGCTCTCTAAGTTTGCAATGATCATTGGCTCATCCTGTGGCAACATGTTTTCTAAATTAAAAAGTACTTCCTTATGTCTGTCCTAATCTGCAATCAGTTTCATTATGATGAGGGAAAACTTCTCTCTAGCGACTTTCTCCACAAGTGCTTTAACTGTGGTTGGATTGTGCCCAGTTCATAGTTCACACGTGTACTTTAATTACAGTAATTGTATGCATCTATTCCTCTGGGATACCTGATTACCCATGGCATCCACCCCCCTCCTCAATTAATGAAATTTAATTCATTAAGAAGCAAAGAATGTTCACATGGCCAGACTGATTTTTTTAGGATTTGAAATTACGGTATAATGACATAGAAAGAGATATTGGAAAGATGAGTGCAGGGAGTTGTGGAGCACTGCTATTCATTTCATGGGAGGGGGCGTTGTAGGAACCCTATAGAAGCTCCCCCTCTTTGAAGTCAAGGAAGATAAACCACAGCAGGACTTACAGATTGTGTCCCTAGGGTAATAGCTCTCCTTTAAGGAAATAATGATCCTCCATAAAAGTATCAACCTATACTGCTATCTAAAGATTCCAAATGAACTTCATTGAATAATACAGAACTCTTATATTAGGAGAAATATAAGATAATATTAGAAGGTGGAGTCAATGATACCTGGGCAGACTAAAGAAAGTTCTCTACCAAATATATAATTGATAATCAAACTGAGAGGAGGGTCCCTACAGCTGAGATGGCATTGAAGGGGGATTTGACAACTGCCTGTAGGAAAGCCTATCAACAGTTATCCATGATAGCTGAGAACCGTATAACTGCCGCACACCACTGTTGGGGGATTTGTTTTCATATCCTGCTGGTGGGCTTATCAGAGACATCTGTTTGTTCAGTGTGGGAAGCAGGATGCAGGACTAGATAGGCTGGATGCAGCAGGGCTCTTGTCTCACTGATTCCTATGGAAGGATGTTAAGTGTAGGGTGTGAAACTTCTGAGAGGTTCCATGAGCTTTGAAAATGTAAGTAAAGTATGGGGGGGTGTCTGCATATCATTAAAAGGGCTCAAACACTTAACTGAGGTTAGTGTTGTGCCCCATATCCTTCTGTTTCCATGTTGATAGGAACATAAGGCCATTGGGCCATCTATGTAGTCATGTCTCCACTGGCTGGCAGCCACTATCCCAGGTCTGAGACAGTGGTATTTTGCAGCCCTGCTATCTGAAATCATGTTAATTGAATATACCAAGACGTGAACCCAAAACTACCTGCATGCAGCTTTTGAGGACAGTTTCTCCTACAGATGCCTAAGTTGCATGCGCGTGCACACACAATTTCACATAACAAAATAGTTTTTCTGGCTACAGTGCCACATACCTTGTGGTTCTGATAGGAAGTCACAGATATAAATGATGTTTCTGGAAACACATGCGTACAGAAAGCCGTGTTCTTGGAACCAAAAGCATTGTTTTCATCCGCTTTAACAATGTGCAATCTTGGCTGGTACTTGTGCATTGAATTAAGAATGATCTGGGGAAGAGGGAGAAACGTGTTCATTAGGAATAAAACACAGTCTGCTAAATTGGATTAAACCTCAAAAGAAGGGAAAGCAGTTTAAAACATTTTGACAAGTTTGGCTGAGCACTTTGATAGCAAATAGGGAAGAACATGTCTCTTTATAGCCAGTGAACAATATGCGACAGAGAGTAGCCAAAAAAATTCATTATTACAAATCAATACATGAACTTCAGCCCACTTCACCTCTGTAGAAGCTCGCCATGTGCCACATCTCTGCCCATTTTTTCTTCCCCTTGCAGAGTCTCCGTTCCCTAATTCCTCTGCCTCCTTAGCCTTCTTCCTTCTCTGGCCCCTGCTTCTTCTCCCTGAACCCATACTTCTCTAGACCTTCCCATCTGTCTTGCAGAGGAATCAAAGACATTCAGAATAGAACAAGAAGTCCTGAAACAGATATGGAATGAGATAGACCAGGAGCAGCATCTAGGTCCACTCTTAGCCAATGAGAGCCTGATCCTCTGACACCTTAGGGCAGCTTAGCCAATCACTATCATGAAATCCTTGCATTGTGATATAGCGGGCTTTATCCCCACCTTTCCTAAGGGGTGGACAGGGCCAAGGCATCCTTTCTGTAGGTTGGTTTCCATTGCAGGAGTTCAGACAGAAGATGTAGGTCTTTATTGGCAAAGGCTGCTGAAACATTATAAGAAAATAGCAGCAACTAAAGTGATTTCCAATACAGATATTGAAGTTGTGCAGGAGTGAACTTTCAAACCAGCTTCAGGAACCAGGCCAATCCTGCATGTGCAATTAGGTTTCAAATTCACACATGCATGCCAATTGCTTAATAAGCAATCAAATGCTTAATAATTTAACAGCAACCTAAATTTGTAAATGGAAACGCATTTATGTTCTTTTTTTCTTAGGTGATTTGAAAATTCCATTTGTAGGGTTTGAGGTGCAAGCCACTACTTGATGCAGATTTAAAAACAAGAAAAAGGGGCACTTCTTTGAAAGCTAGGGGGACCTCTGAAGAGATCTTTTTACCTAGAACATTCCTTGGGATCAGGGATTTATGTAAATATGAAGGCCACATGCACATCAGTGGCATGGTACAAATTTATCAGCATCCTCCTCCAGCAGTTTGATCCAGACTCCTCCCCTCTGCTCCTTTGCTTCAGCTTAACCATGCTCAGACCCTTGATAGTGATAGAGGACAGGAGAAAAACAAAAACAGAAGCCCTTTCTTTCCTAGACGGATAAGGCTGCACCAATATAGAAGAATCGGCACTTTAAAGCCCCTTCTCATCCAATCGCATATAACTCTGCCCACAGTAGCCAGCTGCATCATATACCATTTAAATGTAGTTTTTATTGATGATGGTTTCCAGATCACCCCTTTCCCAGGAGGAATGAGAAACTTAGTGGCATTTTATCAGCCTCACATTAAATTCTCTTTAACTATTTGGCTGCTGTCTGGCTCTAGGTCTTTGACCAGTGGAGGTGAAAGCTCCTGAAAAGGGGTATTAAAATGTGTTTTCCTGTACCTTTCCTTTTGCTATTGAAATAATCAAGCCAGTGGAAATGCCCCCAAAGCTAGACAGAGATGCAACTTTGGCAACACTTATTCTGAAAGCATTACATTGGTGTAATCAGTTTGGTAGATAGTTATAGCTTTCTTTGTTCTTAAGATTTTCCAAGCTGAATGACTATTTACACAGTGCCATTAACATATACAATTGTTTCCAGAACAATGTAAACACTAAAAGACATTGAGGTGCTTATGATAGATTTTGATAATGAGGAAGACAGCAAAAAAGGAAGAGGAGAATGGAAAAGACAAGGGATTAGTATGAACAAATGTAGTGCTGTGCCTTTGGGCTTATCTATACCAAATAATCAAATGGTTTTAGAAATAGTGAAGTCCTCTCTCCAGGAAACCTGTAACTCCAGGATGGGAGCTCTCATAGAGAGAGGACTCTCAGATCCTTCAGACTACAATTGCCATGATTCTTTGGGGGAAGCCAAGGTAATTAAAATGACATAAAACTACTGTAAAGTTTATAGTACAGATATGATGCTTGGTTTGGGTTCCGTTGGGATGGATCAGAGTAAAATTAGTCAGGATTCATTAAGCAAAACGAATTTTGATCACATTTGCCTATCCTTTAGCACCAGCTTAATTATTATGTGTGGAAGCCAACCTGAACCCATTGACCAGCTATTTTTAAACAGTGTGCTGCGGCACACTAGTGCACCGTGGGAGTTTGGTGATCATTTATTAATAGGGCCACTGGGGGATGCGAGTCCCCCATGAGCAGTGTGATGTGTCGTCAATTGTGGGGGAAAACTGGTTTGTGCCTTGACAATTTTAGTGCCTTGTTAGTGTGCCATGAGATGAATAAGGCTGAATATCACTGCCACAGACAAAGCACTAAGCTGAACCAGTGTGTCCAAATCTTAGGTCAGTTATAGTTGCACTACTAGCTGGCCCTGGAAAAATCCTTTTGACATGAGAGGCCTTCTAGCTCAGATCAAGGTCCATTGAAGCCAGCATTCTCTCACAACAGGAAGCCAATGACCTTTCCCCATTACAAGTCCCTAAACAACTGGTATGTACAGTAGGTATACATCCTTTGAACATGGACGTTCTATTTAGATCAAATGGCTAATTTCAATTTCTCATCTTAAAAAAAATAACAACAGCAGGTCATGTCAGCGGTTTTCAAACTGAAAGTGTGTGCAGGGGCGGGGCGAAGTCAGTGATGCGATCCACAGGAGCACGCCAGTGCCCGGGACAACAGGGGCCGTGATTGCCTTACCTGTCACAGTGCTGGGTGTCTGGGGGGAGGCACAGGGACCCCTGCAGAAGCCTCCACAGGCTCCCCAAACGTGATGAAGAAAAAATGTGATTGCGACCCACTTCCGGGTTGTGATCTTGAAACCGGAAGTGGATCACGATGGCATTTCTTTTACATTATAATGTTATAATGTAGAAATGTATCTACATTATAATGTTTAGGGATCCCTGCGGAGGCTTCTGCAGGGTTCCCTGTGCCCCCCAGAGCCTAGCACTGCTACTGGTAAGGCAATTACAGCCCCTGTCGCCCTAGGGAGCAATGCACTCCTGGGGATCATGTCACTCCCTTCCACCCGCCCCCACCCCTTAAAGGAAAAAGAGCAGCGGCTTTCAGGCTGGGGTGTTGCGACATCCCAGTTTGGAAATCTCTGGGTTATGCCATAATGCACTCCCTCCAATAATGCTCGATCAAATTCTATTACAATATTGTTTCTCATTTGCTCTTCAACTTCCCTTGCTTCTTGTTAACATTTGACTGGTCTCTAAAAAAAAAGCTCTGGGAATTCTAGTGTGGCCCAAGAGAGTCTAGGCGCTCAAATCTCATTTGGGCTTAACTCCTTAATCCACTCTGAAGACTTCAGATTGAAGCCTCCTACTCCATCCACTGACTTGTGCTAGTTTTCTTAAAGTCCAAAAAGCGTTTTTAGCAAATGAAACGAAAAAAGAAGCCGCTGCAATCCAGGTTGCTTGCCAAGAGCCAATATTATGGAGAGAGAAAGATGGTGTTGCAGCCCAAAGGATATTTTACAGAGACCCCAAAAGGTACAACTGTGACCCATAAACCTATCTAAAGTGTTGGGACTGAGCCACTTGGCAAGCGACTTACAGGGGGTGCAAACTCCATTACACTTTTAAGCTGCCCCAGTGTGCCTATGGAGTCCTGCACGCGCCATCCCTGTTTGCAGTGGTTTAGGAATTTCACGGCTTCTGAGGGATAGGAGTCTGTGTGCTAGGGGGTTAATTTCAGAGAACCTCATGAAAAAATGCAGTGTTTTTGCTTGCAACTGAGTAATCATGAAACCAAATTGCTCTGGGATTTAACCAGAATAAAATGTGATTAACAGAGAAGTGAGAAACTCAGCTTTGAGATGAATATGGTTTTGTGTAGGTTCCATGCAAGCCTATTACCCTATGAATTCATTCGATTCGATTTGAAACCTTTATTGGCATATATACAATAACATCTAACATTACACAACACAACACGGGTAGGGACAACAGGTAAAATCTATTAAATAAGATTGGAAATACCATATATCAAAAGGAAACTAGCAGACTAACAGGAAATATCAATATGGGTGGCACAGATAGTTAGCAACTTAAAAAACAAAAAACACACATATCTTTGAGACATCGGCCAACCCAAAAATAACCCGTGTGGATAATTTAAAACCATCCAATAAAGGGAAAAAACATTATACTAAAACAAGGAATTACCAAAAAATGGGCAATTAATTAAATAGGCTGCAAAGATAAGCTCTCCGTTCAAGTAGGTAAGTAAATAGAAAAGATCCAAATTAACACCTTATTTCCAAAATCGAAAGATAGTTCAACATGATAATACTCTAAACAGGCAAGGAATCGCCAATCATCCTTCATCAATCATCAGTCGGGGTCATCCATAAGGGAAATAATTGAGCAGGGGTCAAATGAAATACATCCATTTGTCGGTCTGGCCATCCTTACTGTAAATCCAGGTGGCATTAGATCTAGAGTCCTATCGGATTGAGCAATCCATTGGCTCCATAGGTGGACAGGTTGCGTCAAGACATGGGGACAAAGCTGTACTAGGTGGACCAGACAGCCTTTCAACAAAATTCATTCTAAATTCATTCTAAATTGAATTCATTCTAAAATACACTGGCTATAGCAAGTGCCCTCTCCTCTCATTGCCCCTCCCTCAGCAGTGTCACAATCCAGTTCTTCTGACACTCAAGGCTCTCAAAACAGACAGTACTTAGTGGTAGGTAGTAAAATTGAGGAAGAGAACATTTCAATGGTTTTCATAGAAAATCCAGCAACACTTACTGCAATTTTCATTTACTTTCTAATTATGCTATATTATCATACAGCATTGTTCAGGCAGGAATCTGGGTGGAGTTATGACAGCCACCAATTGGCTAGAGAATGCCAGCAGAAGGAAATGCACAACTGCAAAATGGGCAATGAAAAAAAAAACACAAGGAAAGCTAGGGGGCAGTTTCAGAGTACTGTTAGTGCCTTTTCCATCCAGTTCAAGCCTAACATTCACCACAGACATTATTGCCTGATACTTAGTTGTGGACAGTTGTGGAGAGGGGGATTGCTGGTTTTGATACCTAGGGGCAACTCGCCTTCATTTCTAGTTAAAGAGGATTGACAGGATTCGGTATGATTTAAAAACCTGTTTCATTAGGAACAGTAGCAGAACACATGTCATAAGAACATAAGAACATAAGAAGAGCCCTGCTGGATCAGGCCAAAGGCCCATCTAGTCCAGCTTCCTGTATCTCACAGCGGCCCACCAGGTGCCCCAGGAAGGCATGAGACTACAAGATGCTTGCATCCTGTTGCCACTCCCTTGCACCCGGTACCAGTAGCCCATCACCTTTGTAAGGAGGTTGCACAATCCATCATTGCCTATAGCCCACGATGGACCTTTCCTCCAGATATCTGTCCAATCCCCTCTTGAAGGCATCAAGACCAGATGCCATCACCACCTCCTGTGGCAAGGAGTTCCACAGATTAACTACCCGCTGGGTAAAAAAGTACTTCCTTTTATCTGTTTTAACTCTCCCAACCCTCAGTTTTAGCGGATGCCCCCTGGTTCTGGTGTTGTGAGAGAGGGAAAAGAACATCCCTCTATCGACTCTATCCCTTCCATGCATTATTTTGTATGTCTCAATCATGTCCCCCCTCAGGCGCCTTTTTTCTAGACTGAAGAGCCCCAAACGCTGCAGTCTTTCTTCATAAGGGAGGTGCCCCAGCCCCGTAATCATTTTTGTCGCTCTCTTCTGCACCTTTTCCAACTCCACTATGTCCTTTTTAAGATGCGGCGACCAGAACTGGACACAATATTCCAGGTGTGGCCTTACCATCGATTTGTACAATGGCATGATAATATTGGCTGTTTTATTCTCAACCCCTTTTTTAATTACCCCAAGCATGGAATTGGCCTTCTTAATTGCTGACGCACACTGGGTCGATACCTTCATTGAATTGTCCACCAGCACCCCAAGATCTCTCTCCTGAGCTGTCACAGACAGCTCAGAACCCATTAGCCTATAGGTAAAGTTTTGGTTTTTTGCCCCAACGTGCATCACTTTACATTTGTCTACGTTAAAACGCATCTGCCATTTGGCTGCCCATTCCTCCAACTTGGAGAGATCATTCTGGAGCTGTTCACAATCCTTTCTGGATTTTACCACCCGGAAATGTTTTGTGTCATCTGCAAACTTAGCCACCTCGCTGCTTATCCCTGTCTCCAGGTCATTTATGAATAAGTTGAAAAGCACGGGCCCCAAGACAGATCCCTGGGGCACTCCACTTTTCACCTCTCTCCATTGTGAAAATTGCCCATTGACCCCCACTCTCTGTTTCCTGGCCCTCAACCAATTCTGGATCCATAAGAGGACCTGCCCTCTTATTCCCTGACTGTGAAGTTTCTTCAGCAGCCTTTGGTGGGGGACCGTGTCAAACGCCTTCTGAAAATCTAGGTATATGATATCCACAGGTTCACCCACATCCACGTGCCTGTTGACCTTTTCAAAGAATTCCAAAAGGTTTGTGAGGCAAGACCTACCCTTACAGAAGCCATGCTGACTTTCCTTTAGCAGTACTTGTTCCTCTACGTGCTTTAGGATTTTATCTTTGATGAGGCTTTCCACCATCTTACCCGGAACAGACGTTAGGCTGACCGGCCTGTAGTTTCCAGGGTCCCCCCTTCTCCCTTTTTTAAAGATTGGCGTGACATTGGCTATCATAAGAACATAAGAACATAAGAAGAGCCATGCTGGATCAGGCCAAGGGCCCATCTAGTCCAGCTTCCTGAATCTCACAGCGGCCCACCCCAGGTGCCCCAGGGAGGCAGGAGACAACAAGATGCTTGCATCCTGTTGCCACTCCCTTACACCCGGTACCTGTAGCCCACCACCTTTGTAAGGAGGTTGCACAATCCAGCATTGCCTATAGCCCACAATGGATCTTTCCTCCAGAAATCGGTCTAATCCTCTCTTAAAGACATCAAGACCAGATGCCATCACCACCTCCTGTGGCAAGGAGTTCCACAGATTAACTACCCGCTGGGTAAAAAAGTACTTCCTTTTATCTGTTTTAACTCTCCCAACCCTCAGTTTTAGCGGATGCCCCCTGGTTCTGGTGTTGTGAGAGAGGGAAAAGAACATCCCTCTATCAACTCTATCCTTTCCATGCATAATTTTGTATGTCTCAATCATGTCCCCCCTCAGGCGCCTTTTTTCTAGACTGAAGAGCCCCAAACGCTGCAGTCTTTCTTCATAAGGGAGGTGCCCCAGCCCCGTAATCATTTTTGTCGCTCTCTTCTGCACCTTTTCCAACTCCACTATGTCCTTTTTGAGATGCGGCGACCAGAACTGGACACAATATTCCAGGTGCGGCCTTACCATTGCTTTGTACAATGGCATGATAATATTGGCTGTTTTATTCTCAACCCCTTTTTTAATTACCCCGAGCATGGAATTGGCTTTCTTAATTGCTGCCGCACACTGGGTCGATACCTTCATGGAATTGTCCACCAGCACCCCAAGATCTCTCTCCTGAGCTGTCACAGACAGCTCAGAACCCATTAGCCTATAGGTGAAGTTTTGGTTTTTGGCCCCAATGTGCATCACTTTACATTTGTTTACGTTGAAACACATCTGCCATTTGGCTGCCCATTCCCCCAACTTGGAGAGATCCTTCTGGAGCTCTTCACAATCCTCTCTGGTTTTCACCACCCGGAAAAGTTTTGTGTCATCTGCAAACTTGGCCACCTCGCTGCTTATCCCTGTCTCTAAGTCATTTATGAATAAGTTGAAAAGCACGGGCCCCAAGACAGATCCCTGGGGCACTCCACTTTTCACCTCTCTCCATTCTGAAAATTGCCCATTTACCCCCACTCTCTGTTTCCTGGCCCTCAACCAATTCTGGATCCATAAGAGGACCTGCCCTCTTATTCCCTGACTGTGAAGTTTCTTCAGTAGCTTTTGGTGGGGGACCGTGTCAAACGCCTTCTGAAAATCCAGGTATATGATATCCACAGGTTCACCCACATCCACGTGCCTGTTGACCTTTTCAAAGAATTCCAAAAGGTTTGTGAGGCAAGACTTACCCTTACAGAAGCCATGCTGACTTTCTTTTAGCAGTACTTGTTCCTCTATGTGTTTTAGGATTTTATCTTTGATAAGGCTTTCCACCATCTTACCCGGAACAGACGTTAGGCTGACCGGCCTGTAGTTTCCAGGGTCCCCCCTTCTCCCTTTTTTAAAGATTGGCGTGACATTGGCTATCCTCCAATCCTCTGGCACCGTGGCCATTTGAAGGGACAAGTTGCATACTCTAGTTAAGAGGTCAGCAACTTCGTTCTTTAGTTCCTTAATAACTCTTGGATGTATACCATCTGGGCCTGGTGACTTATTTATATGTAGTTTATCAATTTGATCTAAAACATCTTCCTTATTCACCATTATCTGCTTTAATTCCTTAGTTAGGAAGGGCTGTTCGGGCTGTGGTATCTGCCCAAGTTCTTCTGCTGTGAAGACGGACGCAAAGAATTCATTTAATTTCTCTGCAATCTCCAAGTCCCCTTTTATCTCATCTTTCCCTCCCTCACCATCCAGTGGGCCAACTGCCTCTCTGGCAGGTTTCCTGCTTCTAACATATTTGAAGAAGCTTTTATTATTCCCCTTTATGTTGCTAGCCATGCGTTCCTCAAACGCTTTCTTGGCCTCCCGTATCACCTTCTTACTTGTCCTTTGCCAGAGTTTATGTTCTTTTTTGTTCTCCTCATTGGGGCAAGACTTCC
>JAJKFI010000149.1:1145003-1176476 GCA_029204185.1 Lerista edwardsae | reverse complement strand
TTTTTTGATCCTTTTTCCCCTCCTCTCTTTTTACTGGACAAACTGTCACACTCAGCTTAGAAGTTCTATTTCCTACTCCTCCATTACTCTTTGGTATTCCTCCACCCTCCTCTTCCCTTAGGGATGAGGAGTTCCGAACCGGACGCCGCTCGGCTCCTGTCGGCTTTCCCCCAGGGATCAGTTTAAAAGCTGCTCTGCCACCTTTTTAATATTAAGCGCCAGCAGCCTGGTTCAGTGTAACAACCAGTAAGTAGCATAGAGAGTAAAACAAGCACCAAGGTAGCTATGAATGGCAGGAATAAACAAGACTCCCACATGAACAGGAGTTTCAACATCTTCTATCTAAATATAAAAGGGTGTGTGTGTGTGTCTGTCTGTGTGTGTGTGTGTGTGTGTGTGTGTGTGTGTGTGTGTTCGTTCCAGTATAACTCTGGAACGCCTGCAGCGATTTACACCAAACTTGGTACACGCATGCCTTGCGATCTGGAAATAAATACTGCAGAGGTAAGACGCCCATAGCACCCCTAGGGGTGGGGGTGCGAAGGGGGTGCCATGTAAACATGATTGAAAACGGCCGACTGTCTAATCCATAGTTTTTGGGGTCGCTGAGGTAAACGGCATCAGGAGTGTCACCATTCAAGTCCACGTTCAGCCCCCATCGGCATGGGGGGTGAGAAGGGGTGAACAATAAAATGTCCAAAATGACCGACATTAGTGTCAAATCCATAATTTTCGGGGTCGCTAAGCTGATGGGTGACAGTCCTGATGACATTTAAGCCCAAGTGTATAGTAGTCGAATAGAACGAATAGAACTCTGTAGAACCTTCTGAACATTTTTAGAAATCATTATGCCCCGGGTCTGGGACTCCAATCAAATACTTGCCATGTTACCAGGCGTACTCACATCGATACCATCGTAGATGCCTATGAGGTCGTCAATATCCCATCAGACTTCCTAAACTCACTTGATCCGGCTGCATTGCCACCACATCGTCTTTTACTTACAGTGGGATCTCCAATTATTTTACTACGGAACCTCGGCCCTCCAAAACTTTGCAACGGCACAAAGCTGTGTATCAAGAAGATGCTGGGTAACGTAATTGAAGCAACTATTTTAACAAGAAAGGGAAAGGGTGAAACAGTTTTTTCCCCACAGATAACACTCATTCCGACGGATCTCCCTTTTAATTTTAAGAGATTGCAATTTCCAGTGAGACTTGCATTCTCGACCATGATCAACAAGTCACAGGGGCAGTCTATTAAGTACTGTGGAGTGGATTTCAGATCGTCATGTTTCTCCCATGGACAACTTTATGTTGCTTGCTCAAGGGTGGGTTCACCCAAGAATTTATTTATTCTTGCTCCTGGAGGTGAAACTAAAAATGTTGTTTATAACCAAGTTTTGAGTTAAATTAATATTATAGTGAATTTGTAAAAGATTTTACTTTATAATTTTTATACTGTACTTATACTTTTAATTACCTGTACATAAAATTACTTCGATTTTACACTATAGGTAGAATTCATTCCTTTTCCTGTCTAATAGAAGCTTGGGATAAATAAATACCCGGGCAACACCGGGTAAGGACAAGCTAGTATAAAATATAAAATATACTA
Source organism: Lerista edwardsae (assembly GCA_029204185.1). Taxonomy (NCBI): domain Eukaryota; kingdom Metazoa; phylum Chordata; class Lepidosauria; order Squamata; family Scincidae; genus Lerista; species Lerista edwardsae. The sequence goes on along the minus strand of JAJKFI010000149.1, from coordinate 1,174,859 downwards.
CTTTTCAACAAAAGTAGTTCCCAAAACAGTTACATATCAAATCAAGTCAACAAATGGCTTCCTGTCTCCAAGGACTCACAGTCTAAAAAGAGGTGGAGAAAAGACACCAGAAACAGGCACTAGAAAAGATGCCGTGAAGGGGGGGCAGCTTCTCTCCCCCTGCTAAATATTTATTTATTTGACAGTACAACCAGGTAAGGAGGCAGCAGCAGCAGCTCAGTGTGGGGCAAGGGAATATTTTCCCCTTGCCCCAGGATAAGCCCCAGCCAGCCAGCAAAATAGAAGGTGCAAGTCCACACAGCCAGAAGCTGCCCAGCCCAGGGACAGGGGTTGGGATACATCCCAACAGCTGTCTCCACCCCCTCTCCTCCCACAGCACTGCCCTGTTATGCCACCCGCCACCTCCAGCATGCCCTTGGCACAGCTTTGTGCTGGCAGAACTAAGCCGGCGCTTGGCCAGCACAACTGGCACATGGGCATCGGTCCAGTGATGAAATCCATGGCCAGACGTGCCTTATAGCACATTTGTGACAATGCTGATCCAGTGCAAGAGTGCTGCACCAGCGTAACACCAAGTTAGGATTGCACCCTAAAATGTGTATACCCTGCCTTTCCCTAATGTATAAAAAACAGCAGCATAAAATATACGAGGACACCACTTTGAAAGTTCCCTCTTTGCCCAATTATTTGCCCAATACTGGGCAGCGTAAAAAGACCCAGAAGTCAAAGCCAGCCGTAAGCTAAATATGGCCACCTGCCATGTTAGCGAAGTGGGGTCTCCATGGACAGATGCAGCCTGCCTCTGCCTATCCAGTGCTGGGGAGAAATCTGGGATAACCATCACCTTCATGACCTGCTTGTGAGCTTTCCAAAGGAAATAGTCACATATTTATCCCCCTTCCTCTATTTTCCTCACACCTTGAGTAAGTCATGAGCCTTCAAGATTAATATTTACACAGAGTGAATACGCATCATGCATGTAGCTGGTATTGCATGAATAGTCACTTCTGGAAAAAGAAAGCGGATCTAGATGGACCTTGGTTAGCTCCAGCAAGGGAATCTTTTGTCCTTATGCCAGATACCCCTAAGACAGTGTGCATTAGAAACATCAACAATCAATTTTTATTTTATAATTTAGCCACCACCAATCGATACACAACTCTGAAAAATATAACAATTTAGTTCCCTAACAAAACGCATGTTTATGGAGACACACGATTTTATGCCGATCCTGCCCCCTTCCTAGGCTCGACCTGCCCCGTTCCGCCCTCCCCCGGCCTCCAAAACATCCTCCCATCTCCCTGGCTGTTTAGCAGGTGCAGGTCCGAGCAGCCCCATTGAGCTGGTTGGGACTTATCCTAGAGTAAGGGGAAATTATCCCTTTCCCCTGTGGGTGAGCTCCAGCTGCTACCTAACTTGTGTTAGGATGCAGCGCAGGCCTGCTGGGTTGCCCGCTCCTGCACGGGTTAGGATTGCGCTGCCCATGTTTTTTAAAAAAAGAAAGGTGTTTTTAAATGTTTCTACCTTTTCAAGAGGTCTAGCAGAATACAGTCAGGTTCAAAATTTTGAAACTCAAGGTTTGAAACTCAAAATTTCCGGACTCATCCTTTGAAGTGGTTTTGATTCAAAAATTTAAAAAAAACTATTTTTCTTTGCTCACTGTAATGTAAACTTTCACTGAAATTACCTCTAAGTGTATTGACCCTGGGGTAAAGGGAGCTGTAAAGAGAGCTCCCTCGTTCTCTAGAGGAGATCAGGTGTCACATGATACCAATGCTGTCATGGCAATTACTCATTTAATACAAAACAACAGATAGGGGCATGCACGCCACACAATTTAATAGCTTCTCCCAGGAACCATGCAATTGAAATATAATCTTTATTTTTAACATGCCCCCTTCTCTGTTTTTACTTACTCCTCAAACATTAGATCATGATGGAACTGAACAACTCTGTTTCCACACGCTGGGCACAAAAACAAATATTTATCAAGTAAATTAACTGGGAAAACAGACTCAGCACAGACAGATAGTTGTGGCCTACAGGGGCCAACTGCCCTAATTCTGACAAAATGGGCCACCAGACACCTCTGTATCGTGTCCTGGGTCACAAATCCACAAAGACTACAGGAGTGAAATGTCCTCAGCGTACAGCATGCGCCTGAAGATGGTATTCTACTCAAACAACCGGGTCACCCTCCTAGGCACATGCAACCTATGGCAAAGTGAGCTCTTGAACTGATCAGAAGGAACAAGAATCTGCTGATTGATGCACCAATCCCTGGAGACCTCAACCGGACCTTCTGTTAGTGGGGCAGAGCCTTGCTTCCAAACCCACAGACCATCTGGGACCAAGAAATTTAATCATTTCTTTTTTAATCAGAGCGCAATCAATACCCACTTTCCTGGGAGGAATTCCCATTGAACATTATGGGACTTAGTCCTGAGTAGGCATGAATAGGATTGCACTGTCATTCTCAATGAGATGCTGTCCTTGCCTTCCTTAGAATGAACTTGCTCTTCCTGTCTTCAGATTTTGTCTGCAGTGCAGTGAAGCACCTCTTGCAAGATACCCACAGACCCTGAGAGCCACCTGGTTCTTGGCTTTCTTCCTGGCCCTGTCACATTTCTCCCTGCTTCATTACTGCAGCCAGCTCTTCCTTTTTGCCTTTCCCCAATGCTCAGATATCATGCCCAGAAGTGATCCTGGCTTGTCTTCTTAACTAGAGAACCATCTTATTTCTTCAAACAAAGCACCTCTGGCTGGCTCTTTTATAAGGTACATTCTATTTTATCACCTAATTTGCCAAAACTCTGATCCTGCAGATAAGCACTGGCCCTCGAAGGTGTAATATCTGGGTATTCCCCCTTCCTCTGTTGAATCAGGAATGACAGGAAGCAACTAGGGACAGAGGATTGTACCTCAGTTGCACTATCCTACAGGGGCTTCCTTCCCCTGTAGGACATGGCTAGACCCACATACTTGTGTGATCTGTAGTTATTTGCTCCAGAAATGTCTTTTCTGTACTGATCTCCTCTTGAAGCAGAGTGGTCAGGCTTGCACAGGTGGGCAAATGGAGAGCTGATGAGCAGCAGAACCGGCCTGTCCCTAAGCCTGACTCAGGCGGTTGTCTGAAGTGGTGGACTGAGTGAGGGTGTCCACCTCTATCTTGCATCTCCCCTTCTTCTGCTTCCTGAATCTGAAAAGGAACGGGGAATGATGAAGTGTGGAAGAGAGAAGAATGGTGGGCTAGAGAGCATCTGATGTTCTCACTCACCACTCTCCTCCCTGCCACACTTCCTCTTGTATTCCCGTCTTCCTGTTGAGTCCAAGGAACAGGAGCAGCAAGGGCAGAGGCATGCCACCAGGTAAGGAGGAGAGACAGCATTTGCCACTCCACCTCAGGCAGTGGCAAGCCCTGTCTTGGGATTGAACTAGGTCTCACCTTTCCAGTTCTCAACATAGCGTCTCATTATTTCTGATGATGGAATTCTTTTCTTGAACTGCTATTATTGTAAAAACAATCATGCTTCTGATAGATTACATCATTAATTATCTACTCAGACCTACTACAAGCATAAAACTTATTTTCCAAGTTTTAAAGGCATTATATTTATAGATGATATTTTGTTCACGACTGACATTTGTGAAATTGGATTAATTGAATTTCCCATCAAGTGATATTTTGAAGGTTCTAGTCTCATTTTTCAACAGTAGTTAAATCTATAGCTGCTTAAATAAATCTGGTATTATTTATGGATACATTTTATGCATGTCAGCATTTTTGACTTGTGCGTGTTGCAAGAAAAGGTTTTCCTTTTCCCCCTTCCAAAGAGAGAAAGGAAAAAAGAAAAAGCAGACATTGCTCCCAATCATCTGAAGCCCAAAAATCTGTCAAAATGGTTAAGCTTCTCATATCCCCCACCACCCTCAGGACACCCACATAAATCAGCAGGTTTTGTGAGGCCAATTATCTGCACACATGTAAAGATTTTGAAATACATAAATTAATGTCTTACTCTAAGAGGTGGGATTTTGCTTTTAAGCAGAGGTGGCTTAAAAGGATGTCTAAAGTTTAGGGCTGATAAATGCCTCTTCAACCATCTGCCACTGAAGAGCTGCTGGCTTCTCCTACTGTACTGGATGTAAAAATCTGAAATGTTTAACTTACAGCAGTTCTCAACTGCTCCATGCAACAGACACAGGTTAGCATGAATGCTGGCTACTATCACTGCATCAGTAAGAAGAAATCTCTTCCTTCTCACCAAACGGAGATGCCGTGAAGTTATCCAGCCCCACCATGGACAGTGGTAAAACGTCTTACTTTTTGCATTGAACAACAACAGTCCTGTCAACATGTCTTATATAACAGCTTTATTTTAAATTTTCTATCTTCTAGCCCAAAGATGGCTTACAAATAAGCAAATTCATAAGACAGTAGTGAATGGCTGATGGCTTTTCTGTTGCTAGAGGCCAACAGATCGAACCCATGTTCTCATGGATCTGCAGATCTGTTCTTTTATGGCAGATAATTCTGCCTCTTTGCACTCTGGCTCCACACCTTTGAGAGAGCAATCTTACCAACTTTCCAGGACCAGGATTTACCTTTTGGCAATGCAGCTCTGGGGTAAGGGAACAAACATTCTCTTACCTTGAGGAGGACTCTGTGACTGCCTCCCAACTGCAGGATGGTTGGTCCAGCTACGTCAGAGCTAGATAGTTGGTTAGGATTGCACCCTGAGGCACTTATCCAAATCCTGGATACACAATTGTCACAATCCATGACCTAAATAATCCTCAACTGTATATTGTTCTGCCTATAAAATACTATTTTTCTCAGCTGCATAATCCATGCCCAAAACCATTGCATACAATGCACACAGTTGACTTAACTATGCATTATCTGTTGCATTCCATGGGGTCTCATTATAATATTCTCAAGTATTTGGATTCTTATCCACAGCAGTAAATTGATTTTTGTTTTGCACCATCCAGAAAATCCACAGATACAGTATCCCTAGCTATAATTCAATTTAAGCAAAGTTTAAACAATCAGCATAAAGATGCATATCTATGATCAACGGGTGTAGCTAGTGCATGGGGGGGGGTGCAACTGCACCAGGCAATAAGCTTTAGAGGGGCAACAAGCTGATCTTGACACTAGTGGCCAAAATTGTGAAAACCTTGGTGTGTATGAATACCACCATCATGTTATATACAGAGGCAGATCTAAGGGAGGGCAAAGCTCTAAGTTTTGCAAGAAGCCTTACCTTGCAGTGGAAATCACTCCTCTCCTGCACCGTTTTAGCCAATCCTCACAGGGAAAAGCAACATCTTGGCTGTTGTTTACTGGCTACAGCAGCAAGGGAGAGGAGGGATGTACATGACAGGGTAAGGCTTCTTGCAACACTTAGAGCTTTGCCCTCCCTGTAGATCCGCCTCTGGTTATATACAGTATATCATTGGAAAGGTGTTTTAATGCAGAATGCAATGTAACAAACCAGAGTGTAATATCTTTATCAGAAGTTATGGCCCCCCAAAAACCCAGAAAATGAAAATATAAATGTTATGTAAACATTACGGTCTGTTAAACATTGCGTTACTGTCATGTTATATATTATTCTATGCGGAATTTCATGCAGAATGCAATGAAACAAATCAGAATGTAAATGAAAATACAATTGTGACATCACTTCCTGTTGTGATGTCACTTCTGGGTCAACATTTTGCCCTCTGCACCAGGCTCACGTTCATTAGCTTCGCCCCTAACGGTCAAAGTCAAGCTCTAAGTTGGCCTCATAGTAGGCATAATGTCTTTTGTCGAGGCTGTGCAAACTCACAAATACCCAATACCCAACTCAGTATACAAATACTGAATACCCAATATACAAGTTTCCAGAGATTGCAGATGTAGCTCAGTGATAGACCATATGCTTTACATTCAGAGTGTCCCACCTAAGGCTGGGAAAGATACCACTCAAAAGCCTGGAGAGTGATTGCCAGTTAGTGTGGACAATACTGGAGAAAATCAGTGATCTGACCTAGTACAAAGCAGCTTTCTGTGTTCTTAGGTAAAACCTATCCTGAGTAAAGAATTCACATACCTGTTCCTCCCTCATAATTATACTTGACCTCAGAGTCATCTAGTAAAACTGAATGGCAAGAGGGTCAGGATACACAGGAAAATGTACTTAAACACAGTGCATAATTCCAGGGCCGGCTCTAGCAGTGGTGAGGCCCAATGTGGGGCATTCCTGCGGGGGGCCCCTATTCACCAAGAAGAGCTCTGTTTGTGCCACGTGCAAAGCATGGCATGGGGAAGTAGCTGGTGGTGATATAAATCACCGCCAACTGCTTCCAGGTGGCCCATTTTGGACTGTTCAGAGGCAGAGGCAGGTGGGAGAGACCAAGGTAAAGCTGCTCTGCTCGCCCCACTGACTTACAGCCCATAGAGATACCAGCAGCAGCCACAGGCAATATGCTCACTCTGCTAGTGCGGGGCCCCCTGAAGTGCGGGGCCTGATATGACAACATTGGTCACATTGGCTTAAAGCGGGCACTGCATAATTCACTTCGATAATTTAGGGCCTTGAGATGTGGTGATAACTACTAGCTTAGATAACTTTAAAAGGAGATTAGTCAAATTCAGAGAGCAAGACGTGCCCACTAGTCATAGCTATGTGAAACTTCCAGGTTACAGAGGCAGGAGTACACCTGAATACCATCTGTGGGGGCAATGGTGGAAGAGGGCTGTTGCCTGCATGCCCTGCTTGACATTTGGTTGGCCATTGTGAGATACAGGATGCTGGACTTGATATATCTTATCTCATCCAGGGCTCTTCTTATGTTCTCAGATCTTTTTTTAAAAAGAGTGCAAGATGTGGACCAGTTAATCAAATACAACTTGGCACAAGTTTTTACTGAATTCAAAAACTGGAAGACAAGAACCCCTGTGTTGAATGTTCAGTGAGTGTTTCAATTGCTGCAAACTTAAGACAAAGGAAGCACAATTTGTCCAAGATGCAATGCCATCTTGTTTGTTTATGACCACATATACAATGTACCAACCTAAATAGTAACAGCCTAGGTAATGACACCCTGTGAGGAAGGAGGTGAGGAAGAAACTGAGAGAAACAACTTGGAAGTAGAATTGAGCAAACTTTCCTAAAAATCACAAGCAGCGTTTTCTGCACATAACAAGCAAATGCTTTCACTTCAACATCATGGCTTGCCCTACTCTTTGTATTAAAAACTGAACAGGATAACACCACATTGGCCCACTGCTGTGCTGAGAAAAACACTATGTACTTAGAAAAGTCCATCATGGTCACTTCTTTACCAGCCTCCACCAGTGGCGGTCCTGCCACTATGCCAGGGTGGGGGGTGAGAACGCCTCTGGGCAGCAGGCCCAGGTGGCATCCCTGGCCCTCCAGAGGTCATCTGAAGCCTCTGGATGCCATTTAACAATACTTCCGGTTTGCATCAGAAAACCAGAAGTATTCAAAGCTGTCCAAAAGCATTCTAACGCTTTCGGTGGGCGGTGGGACGTCACACGAGCTGCCTTCTATCCTGAGTCAGACCATTTGGTCCTTCATCGACACTGATCGAAAGCAGCTCTCCATGGTTTCTGACAGGTATTTCCCAGCCCTACTTGGAGTTTTTGCCAGGGATTCAATCTAGGCCTTTCTATGCATAAGAAAGCTATTTATATGCTTTACCTATGGCACAGAGTGTTCTAATAACTGACTTCAAAGGTAGCAGACCAGCCCAAGAAGAGCAAAAGTAATCCAAACATGCTTCTTACATGTCCAAATGGATCCAGGTGATTGTTGGTGAGCTTTAGCTTCTGAAATGACACCAGCTGGCGCATCCAGTGGGCACCTGTGGCAGGTGAGTCGGGGTGAACATATAATCGCCCAGGCATTGCAGGTTCAGCTTTTCCAGCCACCATCCTGTAAGCAGAATAAATACAAAAAGAAATTTCCTTGATTTGACACTTTATATAGTGTCAAAGATACATAAAATTATAAATATAACTTTATAATATATAGTGAAATATTTCTAATTTCTTCCATGGTAATTCTTTTCTGAAAAAGCAAATCCAACAGATGACAGCAGGAAAAAAGTAGAATGGATAAAAAAATGCCTCAACCATTTTTTCCAAAGCAAATGTCTACCGAGAAATGTGGGCCATGCATTTTTTTTTTAAGATTATTTTTTTCAAATAGCCGAAAGAACGGAACACGTTCAGACCTCATCAGAAGCTTGTTCCTCAGCCTCAGGGTTACTTCAGAAAAGTCACTGCTCTTTCCTAGCATTGAACTAAAAACCCATTTATATCACTCAGTTGGTATTCTAGAGGCAATTTTTGATCCTGTTATAATCCAAATGTATCTTAAAAATAAGTTTTAGAACACTGCTTGTGAAGTAGTTTGCCGCTGCCTTCAAACGGCGATTCAAATCAGGGGCTCTCAGAGCTGCTTCGTGAAAAAGGAAGAAATGTGGGGGGGGGGGCTCCCATGTTATGCTTAGTCTAAGTCACTGTTGCCCAAGCTGTGGATTGAGACCGGCTTACGGTGAGTTGCAAAACTGAAAAGGTGACAGCTGACAAGGTGTCCCATGGAAAGCGAAAGTGAGGCCTGTATGTGTTTACTCATGAGTAGGCAAACACGCACCACTTCACTTTGCAGGGTAGACTAAGAGGAACACAACACCAGAATGGCCCTGATGGCCGATGAATGCAAGCTCCAAACAACTCTGGAGGAGGAAGCCCCCCTCTCCAAGCTGACCAGGAAAATGGATTATGGAAAGCGAAACTGAGCCACACCTGCGTGGTAACTTGTGAGTAGGCAAATATGTCTTGGCTCTTACTATAGGCCAGGTGAAGGAGAAGACAACCAGAACAGTCCTGATCCAATAAATGGAGCTTAACAAGCACTCCAGAAGTAGGGTTACCAGATACAAACTGGGACAGAGTGCTTATACCTTCAGCCATTCTATAGAAGAGGGAATTTGGGTAGGTGCAGCTCATCATTTTGAAAGTTGCACCCGCTCAAATTCCCTCTTCTGTACAACAGTTAAAGTTACAGGCACTCTGTCCCAGTTTGTGTCTGGTAACTCAGTGCTTCCCAATCTCTGGGTTGCGACCCACAATTGGGAAGCAAAACTGGGTCATTCCCCCTTAAGGGGAGAGGCCCAGTTATGAGTGCCCCAATGGCGTTGCTGCAATCGCAGAGCCACAGGACACCCAGGGGCTTTAGCGCTTACCTGGAGGTTGTGCTGATGTCCAAGGGGGTCTGGGAGGTGTGTAGCCTCCTTTGTGGGCCTCCCCAATGCAGAATAAAGCCCTGATTTGCACACAATGAGCACTTTCTGCATTTATGCAAAAGCAGGAAGTGCTCATCGCATGCAAAATGGGGCTTTATTCTCCATCAGGGAGGCCCACAGAGGAGGCTGCGCACCTCCCAGACCTCCTCAGACCTCGATGCGAACCCCCTATTAAGCACCAAAGCCTCTGGGTGTCACATGGTGCCGCAATCACAATCCTGGTGCAAAAAGGCTTGGGAACTACTGGTCTTACACTCACAGCCCAATCCTATTGGACTGCCCTGCTGGCAGAATGTGAATTTTGCTGGTGCAGGTCCATGGAGAAAAGGAGGGCAGGGAGGCTAGCTGGAGGAGATAGGGTCCGACATGCCACCCCTCTCTCCACTATCATTCCTCCCTTCCACTTCTCCACTATCTTACCTGCTCCAATGCATGTTGGAAGGTTCTGGCCTTCCTGTTAGTGCTTAGACAACATGCTACTCTGTGCTCCAGAGTACCCTTTATGGCTGCTTTGCCATAAAGATTGGATGAAAGTCTACGTTCCATTGTGTTCAATGAGGCTTAATACCAGGGAAGTGTGTGTAGGATTGCAGTTTTTTGCTTATGAAGACTTATGCCCTCAGATTGTAGTGCTGTGGATCCACCACACTGTATAACAAAGCTAAAAGAGCAGGCCTGAGACTATATATCTGTAGCACACTGTAACAAATCTCCAAAAGATTTCAGAATGATCCCTGCTTGTACTTCTATTGCTGCTGTGGAGATGGGAGAAGGAGGAGGTTTGCACTGGGTCACGAATACCCTTTCATGCCTTTACCACCACCTCATCCCCCTCTCATTTAAAGTTTCATTAATTTTTCCTGGGAATGTAATATAGCACAAAATAGTAATACTGTCTCAGTTCCTAGGCACTGTTCTTGTGCCATAAACCATCATTTTTTTTCTTTAAGGGAATTCATACCAAAAACAGCAGCAATTTTTAAAGGAAACGAGAAACGAGAAGCAAAAAAATTTAACAAACACTCTATAATGAAGGAGCAAACACCATTGTCCAAAATACACCTTAGCACTTTCCCAGTGCTAAGGAGGCTATTTGTTAGTGAAGACTAGCACGTCATTCTCATTAAAGACTCCTCATATCTCTTTTTGCTGCCTCTTACACTTCGAAGGGGTGCACCTGCAAGGTTAATGCTCCTATCCTTTCTTTCATATCCCTTCTCAAAACTCACTTTATTGTGAAATTGTTGTCTTAACTGATTAATCCTCACACCCAGCTGTAACTCTCACAAATCCCTATGTAACTGCATTGGCTTGTAACTGTTCTGGTTAATCCCTTTCTCTGTTGTCTTGTCAAAATTCAGATAGTAAACTCTTCATGTCACAGACATATTGTTGATGTTTATCCTTGTAAGTGCTACTAGTGCTATAAATGAGAAAGAATAATGATCATTTTGAGAGCGCAATTCTAACCTGGAGTTAGGCTGGCACCATTAGGCCAGCAATGTTTGGCCACCACAAGGACCACCGTAAAGCACGTTTGGACCACTCTCGGAGTCAGGGAGGATGGCGCACATCGGGGAGGATGGTGCACTTTACGGTGTCCCTTGTGCCCGCCAAACTTTGCTGGCCTAACTATCCCGGCCTAACTCCAAGTTAGAATTGTGCTCTGAAACACAGAATGACTAACAATATTTGAGTTTTGTGGTAAATAGGACTGCAAACCCAAAGAATGAATAGCATAAAGAGTTTAGGATTTGTTTTCAAGAGTTTATTAATTAGGATAAGTTTAGGATAAGGATATTTAGGATAAGGACAAATAAATGAAGCATTCATTTAATTGCTCCATTTATATCCCACCTTTCAGTCATTGACACACCAAGGTGGTTTATAAACTTCAAAAACAATACATTACAATAATACAATCATGCTAAAATTTCCAAAATCATAAAACATAGTTAAAGCAGTTTTTTTTCCCAAGACCGATCAATAGCTTGACACCACAAGCCCTGCAAAATAGTGTGAAGATAGGAAAGGATAGGGCCAGCTTACGGAGGGTGTTCCAGTGATATGGGACTGTTGCTGAAAATGTTCTGCTTCTGGTTATTGTCAACAGCAATTCAGAGAGTGGAGTATCTGCAAGCAGGACCTCTGTGCCCAAACTTAACAGCTGGTCGGATGGGAGGAGTGTTCCAAATTGTTTAGAGCTTCAGTAGCTAAAGCAGCACTTTGAATGGGACCAGGAAGCACACTGTTTGCCAGTGGACCTGAGCCCAAATCCATATGACATACTCCAGCCACTTCACTTGGCACTCTTGGGACTGTACTTTGCACCAGTAGAAGCTTCTAAACTGTCTTCAAAGGCAGCCCCCAAAGAGGTCATTACAGTAGTTTAACCTAGACACAACCAGTGCATACAGTAGTAGCACAAGGTAAATGATACTAGAGTGTGTTGATTCAGAAACGCTGAATTAAAACCTTACAAAGAGAAGAGTATTTCAGCCATCAAACTTTTGCTTGCTGGTTATATTGATCAGTTTATGGTCTTTCATGGTCACATACAGGATGAAAATAGAACAAGCCAAATTCAGTGCAACCTTTATTTACCAGAGCAGATAAAATGTCTGCCAAACTACTAAGATAATCAAGGGTTGGGAGACTTCTCTTTGCACAGGGACCGACAATGATGTTATGGTGGAAAAGATGCACCACTTTTCTGGAAACTTGGCCCCCTGCTGCAAAACAAGCAGTACTGGGGACAAACAATCGGCATAAATGGAATGCATCCCAGGGATGGCTTCTGCTCCCAATTTCAAGCTTCATCTGGAGAACTGAGGCTTTGGTAAAGAAACTGGATATTTATTCATTTAATTTATATCCCGCTTTTCTCCCAAATGGCAGCCAAAGGTACATACACCACACTCTCACCTCTCTACAACCACCATTCCTCTCAAATTTGGGAAGAGATCCACTCTTTGCTCCTACCAGGTGTGAGAGTCCAGATGTACAGTAGTGATTAGGGTGATAGGCTACAACTGGGAATTCCCAAGTCCAAACTTCTACACAGCCACAAAGTTCAATGAATGACTTCAGGCCAGTTGTCACCCTCAATCTAACCTATCTTACAGGTTCTTTCCGTGTTAAAGTGTGTGAGAAGAAAATCATAGCACTATCCTAAGTTCCTTGGTGGAAGGGTCATGTGTGTGTGTGTGTATGTATGAGAGAGAAAGAGAGAGAGAGAGAGAGAGAGAGGGCGCACATGTGTGCACACACATCAACTGTACTTCTACAATGCCTTTTTGAGACCCTTTTCCCTCCCCCAGGTTGCTCTAGCTTGAACAGCTTTCATTCCTAAGATCTGGATAAGATTAAGTCACCTGCCTCCTCTGAATTCCTAGCACAATTCCCAGCAGCACAATTGATCCATATTAATGAGGTTCATGATCCATCCACATGTATGCTCCAATGTAGGGGAGCAACACTGTTTTAATGTTTCAATAGCCATATGACACATATGCAGGTTATTCAAAACTGGCTCAGCAGTCTTCATGATTACAGAACCAGATATAGCTATGCAGTATATAGCTATACAGAACAGGGAGGTGTATAGGCTGTATATAGGTAAAACTTCCTTCTCCTTTCATGAGGATGGGGGTGGTAGCTCAGTGGTAGAATTCTTGCTTACATGCAGAAGGTCTTGACTCACATTTCCAGCCAGGGCTGGGAATATAACAGTGTGAAACCCTGGAGAACCACAGCTAACCAGGTTAGAGAAAACTCAGCTAGAAAACTAGACCAATGGCCTAACTCAGTATAAAGCAGCTTCATATGATCCTATGTTCTCCCAGGGAATTTCCCCTTATCTAGTTGTACACGGCAGCACCCAGTTAGGATCCCTCTAAGCTGGTTTCTGGATCAGTCGAGCTGAGGAGGACAACTGGAATAATTTGGTGAGCTTGTTCATCACCAATGCCCACAAACATTCACTTACCATTTGTTGTCACAGAATTTGTACCGATGATCATCTGCAGGGACTATATCAATCAACAAAATGTACTTGGTCTTGGGGTTCATCCCTGTGACTTTAACTTTGTAACTTGGAAACATCCTCCTTATGGAAAGGGAAGAAAAAGAAATTACAGTATTAGTCATGGATAGAATTATTTGCAACAAGATGTGGTGATGGCTATGCGTTTAGATGGCTTTAAATAAAATTAGACTAAGGAAAGATCTCAGTGGCTATGAACTGTGATAATAAAATTGAACCTCTATGCACAGAATCTACCCAACGTTAGGGCAGATGGCATGGCATTGCACCATGCCAGCGAACATGCCCTATGTTCTTGTGGCCGTTTGAGTATGGAAAATAAAGAGGCCATTTGTCCTATCTTAATCAGGATGAATAAACACAGGGGAGAGCATGTTTTATTGGCCATGTTTAGCAGCTCCTGCCATTCTATGCCAAGTGCTCTTCTTTTAATCATTTGGAAAGCTTGCTCTTAGTTTAAGTGAACCAATGAAGTAATAGCAAAGCTGCATCTGTCAAATTCGTGCCTGTTATGCAGCTTTCAAAATCACAGGACTCTGTCTGACAAGAGAAGTGGCAACCCTACATCTTGTCCTTATAGTATATATGTATATTGTAGCATGTTACCACTAATCTCATCTCTTTTCTTTTTGTAGGCTTAAAGAAATTTACAATAGTAGTTAATGCTACATAGTGGCTATGAAACAGAGCAAGTTCAAATGTCACTTCTAGTGACATAGCTAGCTCATTTAACATCCAGGGCCCATAAATTTTTGGCCCACCCTCACTTCCTGGCTGCTACATCACTGGTCATCTCTGTCCTACACTCACAAAGTAGGTCTTAGGTAAGCCTACCCTCTCAGTTTCCCCACCTGAGGATCATACTACAGACCTACATTTCAGGACTGCTTATAAATGACATTTTTATTCTATTCTGAGTAGCTCAGGAGTGCATGCATGGTTCTCTCCCCCTTTTATCCTCACAAGCAACCCTGTGAAGTGGAGAAGGCTGCAGGAGAGTAGTTGACCCAATGCAACCATGATGCTTTGTGGCAAATTGGGGTTTGGACCTGGTCCTTCCTCAGTCTAAATTCAACATTCTTGCCACTACACCACACTGGTTTGAGTCATCATAATTACAATAAGTGTCTATAAAGTACTTTGAATGAAAGTGCTATATAAATACTAAGTCATTATCCTTTTAATGATTGAGGGCTTTCCCTAAGCATTCAGGAATCCTTACAACAGTCCTGTAGTGTAACAAACATGATCCTCAAAAGTACAGATGGAGGCTGCATGAAAGACAGTGGCTTTCCTAAAAGCCACCAAATTATCTCATGTCTGAGGTGAAAGTTCAACGAGACACTCTCTGTCAGGGCTGAGCAAGCTGTGAGCCAAAGCACCAATGCCATTTCCCCCACCCATTTCCATTTAGCCTTAAGCAGAACATCCCACACATTTCATTCCCTATGCCTTGTGGAATATTTCTTCTCAACAATGAGTTGCTCTGGAGACTGTTCCCCCAAGAGATCCATATCCATGGAGAAATATATGTATTATCAGATACACTTTTCTCACCTTCTCCCAAAACCAGGATTAGCTTCTCTCTCAATTTACCACATTTTTTCCAGTTTTCTGTCTCAGAAAAAAACAACACAGTTGCCCTCAAATTCCCCTTCAAATATAATGTTATGATTGCTAGGAGCAATGCACATGGGCCTGGCATTCATATTTTCCTAATAAAGAGAAATGTGAATTAGTAAACGCATGCGGAAGACAGCTCTGAGTGACAGATGAAGAACTGTCCACACTCGTCGTCTTAGCCACCATTTTGTAACCACTCAGGCAAAAGTCCACAAAATGGGTTCCTTGTAGAAGCCCTTTCAATCAACTCTTTCTAACGCCCTGCATATATTCCAGGTGTTTACCATGTAATTAACTTGGGCTCAAAAGGGGCAGTCTACCCAGGTCCATCTTTGATTTCCATCCATAAGCTGTGCACTGCTCTTAACCTTGAACACAGGTAAGCACCTGTATAAATATAGTAGAATATTTCAGTTTGCAAATACACAGGCTAATTCACACTTGGAGGAGAGGAAAATGCAACAGAAAGAATCTGATTTTTCATGGCAATGGTTTCATTTACTTTTGTTTTGTTACTTGAAATTAGACTTCTTAAAAAAATACACCCAGAAATGAAAGTTGTGTATGTGTGTGTTTGTTTGTTTGTTTTAAAAGAGACGTTTGTTCAGTATAATTTTAAACACAGCCCTGGAAGACTCTACAGGGATATTTATGACCCTAACTTCTGAATGGCTTCTTTCCTTTTTTGCCCACCAAACATTCTCCAAACTATAGCACATCCAAGCTGCTAAGGGAGCCGGGATCTGATATACTGTAAATGTTAAGTGCTTTTTAATGGCATTTAAAATTAAGCTTTAGCATATGGAATTCATATATAGTAGACAAGTCTGAGTTTAAAATGTTCTTTAGAATAGCCTCCTAAAATAAATAGAGTGAGCTGAAGCCTTACTATAATATATACAGCTGAAATTCTTTTAAAGGATAACAAATTGGAACTCGCATCTGATCTTCAGTGTTGCTTAAGTTGCAGTTTGCTCCACAACTGCCTTTGGTAGCATTTGGCACAGGAAATCAGCAGGTCAACAAGCCACAGGATCCTGCCAATTTTCTGCACCCTTTTCCAGGAAAAGTGCTGGGTATGAAGTTAAAAAATTCTGGCTGCGCACTCACATTTCATCATGATTATTAGCTGCTGCGTTTTGGCATCTGCAAATGACATGCCAGCAACTCGTCAGTTTAATTTTCTTAATGAAAACATATTTCTCAACCTCTTGGCAAAAATAGGTTTTCAATTAAAAAAGAAAGTTTGGCACAATATGGTGTAAAAAGGGATTGTGGATTGTGGGTGTCTTACTGAGAGCTGAATAACAAAAAGAAAAGAGCTGTGGCCAAAGCGAATGCGGTCACAGAAGTTGGAATGAAATGACTTGTGGAAGGTTTCCCTTGCTAGGTTGGCACATAAGAGTTTGAGAAGTACCAAGGAAAGCACACACAGTTGGGAGTGGGATACCTGTGGAACTTTTCATCCCAGTAGTGACTTCTAGAAATCTGCAGCCAAGACCTTACATGCCCAGACAAACTCTTGTCCTTCGTGGGAGCTACTTACAGTAATTATAGGTCATTTGCCAGTTTTCCCAGCAGCAGTTGTGTGCTTATCTGGCTTGTGGAAATGAAGCAATGAACAGAGAAGACCTACAAAATTGTGAATCATCACACCAAATGCTGCATACCTGGGTTCAATCAGGGCCCCCTCCCCACCAACAATGGGTAGCTACAGAAATCAGAACTTTTTCACTACTTATTTTCTCTGCATGAAGCCAAGGCTCTTGTGGAGGATTTTTGGAGATTATAGCCTAATTATTGGTCAAGGTCAATTCTGCTGCTGTTGGTTTAAATTTGATATTAAAAATGTTTATTAATTTGAGGTGTTGTGCTTTCTGATGTTTTTGTGTTGGTTCTCCTCAATTAGCTGCCTTTGATTTCCTTTATATTATGTAAGAAAGTAACACGGCTGGCCTGAAACAGCCCTCTACATTTGTAGTCCCATCCACTGGTTATAAAAGCATGCAGCTGTTTTCAGAATTGGGGGAGGTGACATTTGGGGATGATACCCACTGTCACCAGAGCTTCTTACCCTCACCATGAGTGAAGGCCAACATTTTTCCCCAGAATCTCTGAAACCATCCCAGGCTGATGCTATGTGATGATATAGCATTGCTCCATGTAGGAATGATAGAGAAAATGCAGTTGGTGGCTGCAGAGAAGACCCTCACTGCAACCTTGAAACCTGCAAAAGGAACACAAAAGGTAAGGAATGTTGTCCTTTCACATGTAAATTTGTCTCAAAGTTTGGCCTTTTCAACCCAGTCCTCAAATAAATAGAATTGATGCTGCCAGCAAGGAATTGCAAGAGCAGGAATTGTGAAGCTCCTAACAGGCCACAGGATATGGTTGGTGGGCTACAAGTTGTGCAGGGCTCAAAAAGACAAATAATTCTCATTTTCTCTCAGCCCACTAGAAGCATGTCTGCAAAACAAACATTAAATCTATTCTAAGTCCATTTAACTATCGCGGCTTGCCCCCAAGGCACAATGGAAAGTGTTGTTTAACGCAAATGGCAAGAACTCTGTTGTTCTCCACTCCGCACAATATGTCTCAGTCATGGAAGTTTGACTAAATTAAAACCAGATTTTCTTTATAAACTATGTCCCAAATGTCAAAGGAAACCAACCAGTGAGATTGTCAGTCAATATGTGCAGGATAAACATGCCATTTTACAATACATAATTTCTGTGCCACAAGATGTGATGGCCACTAATGTAGATAAGATAGTTTTTAAAATGGGATTAGACAAAGTCGAAGAAAAGGACTAATAATAGCCATTGGATTGACCTAAGTATGCAACCAACCTAAGCACACAAATGTTAGTGGAATACAGGAAGCTATCCAACAGCCCACTCCTATTGGGCATTTATCTTCAGGGATCTCCACTCCCATAACAGCCACTGCGGTGCCATCAATATCATGCCGCTGTTGTGCATATCAGAGCTGCCCACACAAATAGCCAGAGGCTCTACGCACTTGCCAGAGAAGGGATCCAGCCCAAGTCAGAACATGGGGATAGATCATCAGCTATGGCATCAGCTGTGGCATCAGCACACACCATATCCTATCCTCATTTTCCAAGCCCAACATGGCCTCTGCCTCTCCTTAGATCTATGCCAGAAAAATAGCTGGCATAGATCCAAGAATATCCCCTGATGACCAGGCTGCCTACGGAGAGGTAAGTTAGAGAATATTTTACTTACAGCAGACCACGTGGGAGAGAGACTGTATCTCTCCCAGGTGGTCTGCTGCCCCCCCCCATAGCATGCAGCATGCACTCTGTTAGCACAGTTGCATAGTGTAAGATGGTGGAGATAGGCTCAGGCTGTGAGTCAGGTCCATTGGTCCATCTAGCTCAATACTGTTGACACTGACTGGCAGAAGCACTCCATGGTTTTAGAAAGGAATCTTTCTCCCTGCTCCCAGAAGATGCTGGGGATTGAAACTGGGACTTCCTGTATGCAAAGCACATGATCTACTATTAAGCTACAGCTCCTTCTCAATATTAGAGGATCTTTCACTTACAAATATTTCACCATCCACCATGCTGAGCAAGCCAAGCTCGAAGTCTTGAACTTTGTCA
The DNA here is from genome assembly GCA_029204185.1 of Lerista edwardsae. Taxonomy (NCBI): domain Eukaryota; kingdom Metazoa; phylum Chordata; class Lepidosauria; order Squamata; family Scincidae; genus Lerista; species Lerista edwardsae. The sequence goes on along the minus strand of JAJKFI010000149.1, from coordinate 1,156,236 downwards.
TTTCTCTCTTGTTCACATACTGTATTCATTCTGTTACCAAAGCATGACACTTCTCTCACTCCAACATATAATCATCATCATCATCATCTTTTGCCCCTAGATTACGGAAACCTCCTCCTCTCTGGACTTCAGTTGATTTGATTCTATCCAGCATTCTACCACCAAATCATTCACCTCTCCTGTCACATCATGCCCTGCCTTAAATCCATATACCAGCTTCAGGTCCAATCCAGAACAAACTCTGGCCCTGACCTTCAGAGGCCTCATGGCCTTTCTCCTTATCGTTACTACTGCCTGTGTCCTTCACCAGACTCAGCTGTTCAGATATCTACTGCTCCCTTTAACAATTCCACCCTTGCGGCACTCCTGCCTGGAACACCAGGCATCTCCTGAATGATGCCTCCTGTCTTACTTCCTTCAAACCTTGTTTTTTTGCAATACCTTTGGTACAACCCTCTAGACTTCAAGTCCCTGTAACTGAAAGTCCCTGTAACTGAAATGACATCATAGTCTTCCCAAGTTTACCCTGCCTCACTCTCAGAGGGGTGTGGCCAAGGCAGGCTTGTAGCAGTCCCCTGCTTTTTCCTTCCTGTCACTGTGCTTGCTTGCTAGAGAAACAGATGGATCTTCTCTGCCCTGATCCAAAGGAGGTTTGGAATATAGTATAGGCTGGGAGGGTGGAGGAGAAGACAGACCACACCAGTGCAGGGCACCTCTACCAGTTTGTCACCTCTTTCAGCCCATAGCTCTAAGCAGCAACTTCACCTAGATTCATGGGTGGGCTAGCTCTATGTGCCATTATGAACTTAGCCAAAAAGACAGGATTAAAGCTTAATACCCAAGCCACACTTTTACTAAGTGCTAAAAGACTTTCATTAAAAACAGGCACAACTGACACACCTACAATGTTGTCTTAAACATCAAAAGCAGTATAGAGGTGGTTTCTTATAGACTATGACAAGAATTGTCAGAACTTTCCAGAAAAAATAATAAAAAAGCAGCAGCAGTTTTTCTCCTATACCATCACAAATTTTAGGAACGGTGCACGGTGCTTAGCTGCACCAAGCCACAGATTTCAAGGCCCCAAATCTTTCTTCATGAGTTTGGGAGGTAGGTGACAGCTGTTATATACCAACCCCTTGAAATGTCAGCACAGAGAGACCTGTCACATCCAAAGCTTTCCAGCTGGCCCTAACAATATGGGGGGAGGCACTGCAGAAAAAAAAACCACCCCACTAAACTCTCCAGTCTTCTTTTCCACAAAGAAATGGAAAATTGTGAGTTGAGGGTGCAAATTGCTGACAATTCCTGTATTGGAAACAACTGCAAGCTCCCATGTGCAACTGCCTTGGATTTTGGGTATGTTCAGGGTCTCCAAATTTTCACTACAATGGCCACATTGCCTACTTTACACATTTTCACAGGGTGAAAGAAATCAGTTTTATAAATGAATGAATGAATGAATAATTTTTACTTGGATCTTTTTGTAATCAACATGACATAAATCAGAACAAAAGAGAAATGTGACAATTTCGAAGAAACAAAGCCCTGCTTAAACTGAAAAATGATATATAATGAGTAAAAATGTCAAACATTAGCAAATGCTCTGACAAAAAAACCACCAAAAAAAAAAACACCCCAATTTGCTGCAAGCTGAATAAAATCTTATGGTGGGCCTCATGTGGCCCTTGGACTGTAGTTTGAAGACCCCCGTTTCTACAACACAGCAACAAGGCTGGGCCAACCTCATTCCTGCTTTGTTTAAAGTTTCTGAATGTAAGACTCTTTGAATACGAAAATATCAGAATCAGTATAGTATTTCAGAAACATTGACCATTTGCCTTCATCAATCTGATTACAGAAAGGTTGCATGGATGCTGAATTTTGGAAGCATTATTTCCATATGACCACTTCAAGAGATGATCCTCGGGGCAACATTTGTTCTACTAGACTTTTCCATGCCTGGATCAGATGCATAAATGTTAAAAACTTCTTACAGCCAAACCATGCATCATGTGGGAGTTCCCAACATACCAGAATCTTTTCTTGTAAAAGCAATTAGAGGGGATCACGATTTGTATCAGGACTATAGTGAACACATACAACACACCCCAAACAGTTTGTTTGATTTTAACAAACTGCAATTTTTACATAAGAAGTTGTATTAATAATAAATAAAATAATAAATTTTAGGGGGTTTGGCCATAACTTTTGATGGAATAAAGATATTACACTCTGTTGTTTTTCATTGAATTTCTCATAAAATTCCACATTGAATGGTATATAACATGATGGTATTATTCCTTGAAACCAAGGAATTTTAACAATTTTGGTCCCTAGTGGTGACACATCCCGAGGGTGTCACCTGGGGCACTCAGCCCGCCACCCCATAAGAAGTTACCCTACTGGAGCAAGATACAAAGAGATATAGACATACATGTATATAGTACTTTATGGTCCAAACCTATCCCCCAGTAGCATCAGCGGAATATAAATTCTGCCAGAGTTCGCAGCTACAAAAGTGCCATAAAGCACTTGGTAACAGCATGAAAGCTAGGAGTGCTGGAGCCTTCCCGCTAGTGCTGGCACTCCCAGGTACGCCTGGTGCAGGGACAGGGGGAGAGCAGGAAGGAGGTGGAGCAGGCCAAGGGGAGGGCAGCAAGAGGGCTATAATGTGGCAATATGGCTGCAGCATGTCCGAGTTGACCAAACTGCAGCTGCTGGGGCTTACCTGATGGCAAGGGGGCAAATGTTCGCGCCCATATTCTGAGAAGTTCTAGCTCCAGCACCCAAAATTCCCATGTGAGATGTGGTGGAGCCTGTGCCAGCACTGCTGCATCGTCACGCAGAAATTTAGCTAGGATTGGCCTGTTTGAGTGTCTAAACCTACACTTCAAGCCTGTAAAGTAGGTTGATGTTATCCCAGGTTGGAATGTGGTGGTTTGCACAAGGCTACCTCATAGCAGAGGCAACATTCAAACTGAGGACTTCCTTCTGGTTCACAGCTCAGTCACTCTCAGTCGCTATGCTACAATACTCAGTATTTGCTAGTACAGAAGAAGTTGTCCTCTTGATTCAATAGAATGATGATATAAGGCAGTGGTTAGCAAACTGTGGGTCAGGACCCATCACAAGCCAATTTCAGGTGGGTCACGAAGCATCTAGGGCAGCCATATTGAAAATATGGGAAAATAGGATGCTGGAAAGGGAAAGGAGTGTACGGTTGTTTTGCTCGTGTCAAGGTTGTAAACAGGCCTTTTTTCTTTCTGATTCATTTTGCTATTGGAAAATGCCTGAGAAATAACCCAACTTATTGCTGCCTTCTCAAGAAAGCAGCAGGTTCTGGCGTCACAGTGATGGCACTTCTGGCCATGATGGCACTTCAAGTGGGTCTTGGGCACATTGTCATTCTGAAAAGCGAGTGCTGGTGCTACAAGGTTTGAGAACCACTCATATAAGGAGAACTGAAAAGAAAGAAATGACTTTGTCTACATTACAAAATCAAATCATTTTCAAACTAGGGAAGTGCAAAACCCTCAAGAAATTTCATTTGTCTCATTTGGCTTCTCTTGAATCTGAAAATTCTCAGATGTTTTGCTTGGGGAGAAACCATTACATATATTTTGAATTTCACCTTTTAGAAAGTGGGTGCCAGCCATAGTTGAACTTCCATCCTATCCATCCAAAGAACCCCGAGTATGATAGCTTTGTGAAAAGAGCTCAGAGTCTAAGTAGACCATTTTCAGAGCCCTCGCCAACTTTGTTCCAAGAGAGAACTTTGTGGGGTGGGTATGGAATTCAGAACTGTTAGAACTGGTTTCAATTTGCAGGGCCTTTAGAGGACAGGGCTGGCTTCATTCCACACAGCCATAGCACTGTCAAATAGTCGTCTGCTCAGGACATGATGTAAATGTTTCTGGATGGGCCTTCTCTGCAGTCTGATCAGTTTGGCTGTCGTGCCCTGAACTGAGCTCTGCTGGTGGCCAAGAACAAAGAAAATATGAGAGAAGGAAGCAAAAGGACCAGGGTTAAAATAGCTGCGATGATGTGTGAGTGACTTATTTGCTCTGATAATGAAGTGATCCCTCCTCAGCTCAGTTTGTCCTGGGCACATTTGAATACTCACAAATGGCTTTTAAATGAGCTGTTAGAGGAGAAACTACTGAGAGGATTTCTATTTATTAAAATCAGCGTTTATTTCTCATAGTAGTCCCAAATCTTGGCCATGTTCAGCAGTCACTGACACAATGCCAAAAACCAGAATGTCCATCCAGAGCCTTTAAGTACCAAGTATCAATTGGAAAGAATGTGTTGATCTTTCAGAACTCACAAAGATTTCTGACTTTTTTTTCCCCTTTTGGACAGTCCTGCCAGTTTACCAGTGACAGTGACAGCAGGGGATGGCAGTCTCCTGCCAGCTGCACTTGATCAAAAATCACAAAGAATTGTGCCTGAAATGCTTCAGAGAGCTTCACGAAACAGCAAGCAAGTTCGCTTGTACAAGGCAGCGCTGCAGAAGTATTGCACCATCAGGATGTCCCCCCCCAAAAAAAAACCCCAAAAGGGTACAAAGACAGTCCATGAAGGGGTGGAAAAGCCTGTTTGTTCCAATGCCTTTCAAGCCACAGATGCCTTTTCATCAGGGAAATTATACGTACAGTATCTAGATGATACAGTTAAGGTCAATATGTTTTAAAAACAGCATATTGGCATCTTGGAGGACCCAAAAACCCACAATTGTCCCTTGTGGGGAGTAGGGATCCACAGAAGTTTCAAGTTAGAGCACCTGCTTGGGCAGTGAAGGATTCCCAGGTACCATTGTGGATCGCTGTAACAAGAAAGGCTATAAATGTTTTTTATCAGGCGGTGTCTTCTATTCATTTTATTTATTTAGGAGATTTATGTCCCACCTTTTGACCACCAAAGATTTCACTTAATGCAATGGATTTTGGAGTCAAACTACAAATTACACAGAATACATGTGTTGGTTGGTTCTCTTCTAGAGAGTACTCTGTACCAGACAGCATTGGCAGTAACAAACAGAGAATAGTGTACCAGGGGACCTGCAAAATTGCAATGCTTGTGCTTTAGCACTTTGCTTCTATTGCAATTCTGATCTTGCTAGCACCCACCCCCACAATTAGCAATACAGAAAAGCTTCAAATTGGCTTTCAAGTTAATTTCCTACTGTAACAATGAGGAGGGAACTCAGTTGGGATTGGTACTACAGCACGATCTGAATGCTAAAGTTCTCCTTTCCCTGTAATGGTTTTGCCTAGTTTCAGAAGCTGCCCCACAATTTTTTTAATTTATAAAGGGAGGGAAATGGCCAACACATCTTCTTTGTAGTTTGGCTTTACTCCCAAGAAACTATGCATCAGGGTGGATTTGATTTAAAATCAATTTAAATCACGATTTAAATCACTAGTAAAAAGGCTTGTTTTAAAAAAACTTGATTTAAATCATAATTTTTAAAGAGCAACTATCATCTCTGCCCCGCAGTGGCTCCTCCTCTGACGCGCTGTTGACTCACCGACAGTCCCATTCACTTTAATGGGACAGCTGGTGTTGCGGAAGTGACACAACAAGGTGAGGGATGTGGCGGGCAGCAGGTGAGTGGATGCCTGCTAACAGGCGCTGCCATGATGAATCTGAAATGACAGGTGCTCCTTAAATGTAAGGACTCATTCTTGCTGGTAGTTAGAATCTTTAATATTACTATTTGAAAACAAAATGAAGGTTTCCTATTTAGAATAATAAGCTGTCAGGTTAGTAAAACAGCGATATCAGAACCTATTTTAGGTTAATCACATAGTTGGAGAACTACTCAAATTCTTTTATTTAATTAAAACAATAACATTATATTATATATTCTTGTATTTGCTTAAATATGTTTTGTTTTATGATTTATCTCATGGTTACTGTGAAATTGTGTGAATGCATCAGTGCAGTGCATGTTATCTCAGCTTGCAGAGCTTGGATTCATTGAATGAGTTTACCAAAAATGTAAATATTGCAGAATATATAGCCTCGTGCTACATAACTAAGCTCCATTTCATGCTGAATATAAATTATTAATGTATCTTAAATAGAAAACTATCTTTAGATAGATTTTTACTCCAAAAGCATTTTATTAAAATAAATTTGATAATAATAAAAAAAATCCAATATAAATAAAAAAATCTGTTGTTGTTTTTTAATCATCAATTTTTATCCACCCTGCTGTGCATAGGATTTCAGCAATAAAGGCTTCTGGTGAACCACTGGCCAGAAACTACAGGTATTTGAGGGTATGAGAGCATCAGAGGAGAGCTGTTCCATCCAAACTTCACATTCAGAAGAATGTAGTACCAGCTCCCCAAAGCACCAATGAGGAATGTGATTTATTGAATGCTTTCTTGCCTTTCCAGTCAAGAAGGGAGATCATAATTTAAAAAAATCAGAATAAGATCAGCTTAAAAAGCAACATTAGAACGAACTGATCAATCTTTACAATAAATAATGTCAAGACAAGGCAACTGGTTAAAGAGCAGCACAAAAACATTGCTTAACCAGCTTTCTCCAAAACCTTTTGAAACAAATCAGCCCAATCCAGAGCCCTCCAGTGCAAGCGATATGAGTGTACACCTCGCGCTGGTGTCGTAAAAGTGCCATGAGACGTGTGCAAAGCGGGTGGTAAGCTCTTACAGCCCATACTGCAGCACTGCCAACATTGCGGAGATTCCAGGTGGGGCAGGAGGGAGTTCCTGGGTGGAGGCAGGGCAGCCTCGCAAGAGGGTGGGACCCAGCAGTGGCTTCCACCACCAGATCTTATCCCTGGCAGAGGCCTGGGCAGCCTGACATGGGGGTCGATTTCACCACTGGCAAAATAGCCGGCAGTAAGCCAAGAAGCCCCATTACGGGTGTCAGGGCTTTCCCCGGGGAAAGGGGATGAATGTCCCCTTCTCCTGGGGAGACTCCAGCAGCCACCTCGCTACCTCTGTTGCTGTGCCCGAAGTGGCCAGGCAGACTGGGCTGTTAACTTAATTCGTTTCAAATTCTGAGATTCTCTGTTTGCATTTTAAAGGAACAAAACCACCCACAGGCTTCAGTCCTCAAGCAAAGATAGGCAAGAAATGTCATGGATAAAAAGGCTTGTTGAACTCTCAGCAGTCAGAGCCTGAGCAGGCTAACTAGTGGGCATTCTGGGTTGCCTTACTTCACACTTGCCCCTCCCTGGAACTAACAGAAGTGAAACAAGCTATATAGTCTGAGCAAAAAGCACCAAAAACTTTTATAATTTACATACACCACAGAAAGAATTCAGCTTTTCTGGGTGAAGAATATAGGTTATCGCAGTGCAAAAACTTCTTTCCCTCCTCTCCCAAAAGCACAGCCTACCTACCCTCTATGAGGCTAAGGGCGCAATCCTAACCTGGAGCTAGGCTGGCACAGTTAGACCAACAAAGTTTGGCGGGCAAAAGGGACACCATAAAGGATGTTTGGACCACTGTCAGAGATCGAGCAGCCAGCACATAGACATGCACCATCTTCCTTGACTCTGAAAGCAGTCCAAAAATGCTTTACGGTGGCCCTTGTGCCAGCCAAACTTTGCTGGCCTAACAGTGCCGGGCCGGCCAAACTCCATGTTAGGATTGAACTCCAAGAATCATGAGATGTCGTCATGAGCCTTTTAAACTGCTTTCAGGGGAAAAAAAGGCATTGAATCTGGCCTTCAGAACATATTTGAGAGAGATCAAAGCACTTCCCACCAAAGTCTCTCTTTCCCAGGGCATCCCGACTCTCCCGTCTCTGATTTCTCTTATCACCCACGCCACTCCACCATGACGTTCTATATACAAAGCAAGAACCAGCCACTTTGAAGTGCTGGATTAGCCAGGGCCAGATCCTTACTCCAGAATAACAAACAATACAGGTTCAACAGGAGTTCTCATTGATAGTTCATTTTTCAGCCCCAAATCCACTTCACCAAACACAAGCAACAACCTTGAACTCATCCCCTTGTGGACAGATTGGAGAGATTTATCTGGTGGCAGAGCTGTGGCCTCTCAGCAACGAGGTTAGGTGGCTAAAGGATTTTTATATTTTGCTGTGTGTTATATACATATTTGGGCTGGTGATCTCATCTAAGTTTAACTTAAAACGTTCTCTCATACATACTGGAAGAATAGTTAACCATGGTGATGTACAAAAGATTTAAACAAAGATTTCCTTTCCTTAGAAACAAAGCACAGTTCAGCCGCTTGCCATTCTGAATTCACCACCCACCCCTCCAAAACAGCAAAATTCCTTTTTGAAAGAGCCCAAACCATAACAGAGCTAAAATTAGATTAGTTATTCAAACTGTATCAAAAAAGGCCCTATAAATATCACAGAAGTGGGATCACAGTTAACGACTCCACTTTGCTTCATAACGGGTTTAATTGCTCCCATAAAGACAGGACTAGCGTTATCCTGGATGTTGAGGGGTTGTCTCTTAAAGCAAAAAGTCTTCACGGATGTTATCATATGAGAGAATTCAGCCATCAGCCTAACAGTCAGACAGACTGACTTTAGCCCACCAACAATGCTGGGCTATGGGACACCAGAGAACGTCTTTCATGCCCCTATGTCCCTTGTGAGTTTCAAGCAGTGTTTGTGACTGCCAATGCTTTGGACCTCACCACCCCAAGCAGTTGATGTAGAAGGGAATGAGTGGGGAGCCTGAAACACACACGCACACACATGTTTAAATCCCGTAGGCATTTAATTCTGTGGGTAATTGTCCTTAAGCTAGCCAGCATTCCTAAGCCTCCATTGACAAATGGAATTCATTTATTTGGACGTTTCTAAATGCACTTTTCTGTTATATTATTTTTTCAAAATAATGCACAAGTTTAACCTAACAACACAAGCCAATCATTCACAGTCACACAATACAAACACACAATCACTATTGGACAGAAGAGATCCACATAGTGTAACTAACAGTGCTAGCCAGGTTTTTGTCCAAAGCCACAGTTCCCACAGAACAGGATGACTTTTACTAACATTTAAGATGGCAATCGAGGAGCCAAGTGTACTTTAAAAGGAAAGGAGTTTGAGAACATGGGTGAGGCAGCAGAGAAGACCCAATGAATCCCACCAGCAGCATATTAGCCTGCACAGGAATCCGTAGTAATTGTAGTCGTAGTCTCATCACTGGTTAAATGCACTATGAGTAATATTAAGCTAAAAGTGAATACTTTTTAAAAGTCAATTTCAATCGATGAACTAAATATGTGCTTAAATTTCTACTATTAAAAATGATTGTACCCTACCTTTCCATTCATGTAAAAGTCCAGGGAGCTTACAAAACAATTAAAAATCTATACCAGATCACAACATCAAATTGTAATGCCAACTTCAGGACTGGGCCCACAAACAGAAGCTGTTGAGACCAATCTTTATATATATATAAAAATGAACGTGTGTGTGTGTGTGTGTGTGTGTGTGTGTGTGTGTGTGTGTGTGTGTTCCAGCATAACTCTGGAATGCCTGGAGCGATTTACACCAAACTTAGTACACATATGCCTTCCACTCTGGAAAGAAATACTGCGGGGGTAAGACACCAGTATTTACCAGGTGTACTCACTGAATACAAGTCTATCGATACCGTCGTAGATGCCTATGAGGTTGTCAATTTCCCATCAGACTTCCTAAACTCACTTGATCCAGCTGGATTGCCTCCACATCGTCTTTTACTTAAAGTGGGATCTCCAATTATTTTACTATGGAACCTTGACCCTCCAAAACTTTGCAACGGCACAAGGCTGTGTGTCAAGAAGATGCTGGGTACTGTAATTGAAGTGACTATCTTAACAAGAAAGGGAGAGGGTGAAACAGTTTTTATCCCACGGATAACACTCATTCCGACGGATCTCCCTTTTAACTTTAAGAGATTGCAATTTCCAGTGAGACCTGCATTCTCGATCACGATCAACAAGTCACAGGGGCAGTCTTATACTTTTAATTACCTGTACATAAAATTACTTCGATTTTACACTATAGGTAGAATTCATTCCTTTTCCTGTCTAATAAAAGCTTGGGATAAATAAATACCCGGGTAAGGACGTGTGTGTGTGTGTGTGTGTGTGTGTGTGTGTGTGTGAATATGTGAAACTGTCTTGTTCCAAATGAGGCACCAGACCATCTACTTCCATATTGTCTACAATGAGTGGAAAGCAGCTCTGCAGGTTTCAGGCAGGGGGCCTTCCTGGAGATGCTTCCAAGGATTGGACCTGGGACCTTTTCCCTCCCCAGATCCTTGGTCCTCTAAATCCTGTTGTCCACTTCTGTCCACCATGCTGAACCAACCCTGGCTGACTCTTTGACTTATCCCTCAACCAGATGTTCTAGTTTGTCTTTCTTGCTTTGGAGGGTCCATTTGGACATAAATGTCTGTTTCAATGCATGACCAGCAGGGGCCCAACATTGCAGAAATCCGTCTCTCCCAGGGATGCCCTGCTCCTGCCTGAGTACATTAATATGAACCTAATAATTGCATATAATAACTGATTAAATCTATAAATAAAACCAATAATTCTGAAGATGAAATAATTCTTTTTGTTTCAGATGGTCACGCATACCACAGTTGGCAACATCTTTAGAAGCTGCAGTCCTTCCTGTGATAAAACGAACCATTTGAATCATGGCATCCATTGACTTATATTGATACTAATTATCAATTATAAAAAATAACATCAGTCCAACGTTTTGTAATTGATTAACCTGCAGATTAATTCACTAAATATCACAGTGAAAACCTTCTAAGTCAGAGCTCAGCAGTATTCAAAGACAAAAGGTCGGGTTTTTTTTCTGTTTCCTCAGGAAAAGCAAAAGGGAGAAGGGACAAGAATTTAAGTCAGTCTCAAGGAGGCTGACAGGGATCAGGAGAGCCTGACTCAGATCAGTTGAAAGATGATCATGTTCCCAAAGGTGGCAGTCAGAAGGGAAGATAGGCATAGAGGTTTGTAACGCTAATTGTAGGGTGAATTTTTCAGGTTGAAAATCTAAGAATTATGTATAATCAGTCAAGGCCCTATTAGTTCCCCTTCTACACCCAGGCATCATCTGGGTGGTATTACATTGCTGTGAAGACTAGGCCAATAACTATCTGAGAGTTGTCCAGGGAGTATGGGGTCTGGACCTTCCTGAGAGAGAGAGAGAGAGAGAGAGAGAGAGAGAGAGAGAGAGAGAGAGAGAGAGAGAGAGA